>JADRCD010200969.1:0-20286 GCA_019843815.1 Montemys delectorum
TTTTTTTTGCAAGTGACTTTACTTTTGCCTGCTAGGTGCTTATTGAAACAAATTGATAATCTGAACAAAACACTTAACGGCAGTGTTTGTGCAGGAACTTATCAGAAAAGTAACCAAGTTTGTGCCGTGAACATTGTGAATAGGGTTTGTTTGTACAGCACACAACCTGCAGAGACTTACACGGTATGGTGTGTAATGGTGACATGACGTAACATTTCCCAATCTCTTCCTCATTCTACTTTTCATCTCTCTTCTAGATAGAACACTCCCTCCCATAAAGCCTTACCTGTGCAGCCTACATCCCGTGTGAAACCGTGAAGACCCCCCAGTGAGACATCTTTGTGGAAAGCAAAAGTTTTCAAGACAGTTCTTCAGTATCACATCAACTTTGTTAGCTCTCATCTTACCCACAGTCAGGCTGACATGTCCAGGCTGTGTTCTTTTTATCCTATAATCTCATCTCCACGAGCAACTTATGAATGTGAAACATGAAGAAATAAAAATGAGTCCCCTACAGGAAAAAGCAGACTCACTTACCTGTAGGGGAAAGCCACTGACCAGGTGCTGGGGCCTGCCCTTCAGTCTTGAGGCTAAGCCAACAGCCATTTCCAATCACCCTAACGGTGGTGGTTTGAATATGCTTGGCCATAGGGAGTGGTACCCTTAGGCTGTGTGGCTTTGTTAAAGGAAGTGTGTCGCTGTCAGGGTGGGCTTCGGAGGTCTTCTCCTATGCTCAGGCTCCACCCATTGTGGCAAAGAGCTTTTTCCTAGCTGCCTGGGGATGCCAGTCTTCTCCTGGCTGCCTTTGGATCAAGATGTAGAACTCTTGGTTCCTTCAGCACCAGGTCTGCCTGGATCCTGCCGTGCTTCCTACCATGTCAATAATGGACTAAACCTCTGAAACTGTAAGCCAGCCCCAATTAAATGCTTTCCTTTATAAGAGTTGTCTTGGTCATGGTATCTCTTCATAACGATGAAGACCCTAACTAAGACACTAACACATAAGACACTAACACCTGTCACCACAACTGATGACCCCAATGTCTAGGAGGTGACTATGTAATACCAACTTTGTGACCTTCATCTTTTTACTGTCACAGCTACCAAACCCCAGGTCATTCTCACAAGTTACAGCTCTGCTCTTTGTACTTCATTTGAAATCTTTACCTTCCATTTCTCTGTTGTTCCCCACTCCCCATCCCCTGTCTGGCTGTAGCTGCTACTTAATATCCTTGTCTGTTGTTCACCCTTCTTTCTCTGCAATCCCCGACCCTCTCCTAGTCATCCCTCCCTCGTTATGTAGATCAGAACTCATGATGATCAATGTGTTTTAGATAGCTTAGATTCTTTTATTCAGTCACATGTCCCTGGCAAAATTCTAATCTTGGATTTGCCTACCTCTGTTCTTTAGCAAGTGGGATTCACTTCCTTACACTGGGTGGCAGCCTCTTCTTAATCCTCAGACACACCCAGGTTATTACTCTTCCAATCACCTGTAGCCACCAGGGATAACTCACTTGCTCCCTCAAGCCTCCCACTTCCCATCACTTCTTCCAACTTGGACCTTAGAGAAAACAAACCTTTCTTGTTCTATCCCCAGGTTCCCAATCTTCCTCCCTCTCCTCTTCTACATCATCCCGTCCCCTGTTACCTAAGGTTCACTCTTCTCTACCTGTCACGCCTCAAACATCTCCCGTTAGCCAATCTTTTTTAGCAATTGCTCCAATGTCTTTCTTTAACGTCAAACCTCTGAAAGGACCTGTGGCCCGTGCTATTTTCCCGCTGGCAGGAACACACAGACACACACAGGATCCTTCGGCAGCAAACCTTTATTACCATGTGGCGAGGAGAGAGCGAGCCCTGGAAATGCACTGCTTATATACACCCTGGAGCGGCGTGTTCACCTCTGATTGGCTGTTTGCTCATTACCTCATGAGACGCCTCGGGATAGGCTGTGACTTGGCGCTCTCTGGCCCTAGCACATGCGCAGATGGGCTGAGACTTGGCATGCTCTGGCCCTAGGCACATGCGCAGACTACTTGTTACAGGGAGAAGACACCGGATGCTGGCGCCATCTTGTAATGGTGGCTGCCAGCTCGGGTGCGGCTCTCTACAAGGACCCTAACCTTTCCCCCACAGTAGTCATCACTGTGAGGACTTCATGCTTAGTTCTCTGTTCCCCTTATTTCTGGTCCACACAGCACATAGTAAGTCCCATAAAGGCAAGGACCACATCCATTGTAAGCCCTTAGCATGATGCTTGATACCTCTTAGGTAAAGTGTTGAGTTTTGGATGTTGGACTTTGGTTAAGTTAGTTAATATTTTTGAATGTAAGCATCCTCACCTGTTTTCCATTAAAATAGTTCTCTCAGATTTGTAAAACGATTATGGGAAACACTGAGTCATTTCGTTTTGAAAACTGTACGTTTAAATTTAGGTGTTTCTATTTAGGTTGGTGTTTATTAACTTCCTGCTATGGAAGATGAGGAAATTATCATCCCTACTTCTTTCTACACCCTTCCCCCCACCCACCTTCCTGTTTTGATCATGTCATTATATATTGGCAAAATTTGTAACATTTAAACCTGTTTGGTAGCTCTAATGAACTCAGCTCTCAGTTTACCTGAAGGGCCTGTCAAAGCGAATGGGCTGTGGGTGTCTCCTCCCATTTTACCCATCTCTTCTTAGAAGCAATTCTTAATTGCTTCCAGTTCAAAGACAGACGTGTACAGATTTCCATCAATCAATTTCTTTTTATCCTTAGAGCAGAATGTTTGACTTCCTACCACTGTAGTTGTTGGGCCAAGGGTGGTAGTGGACAACCAAGATGTCAGCAAGACAGAGCAGGTGCTCGGAGTTGTGCTTGCTCCTTACTCCTCTCATTCCGACCTTACAGAGAAGGGTTTTGTTGTTGTTTGTTGTTTGTTTTTTGTTCGTTTTATTTTCTGACTGCTTGGCTTGAAGCACTGTGGGTGAGAGATGTGTAGGTCCACCATTCTACATATAAACCCATTATTTGCTTTCTCCATTTCCAGACAGACTTTTGTGACCCATGAACCAACAATTCTAAAAGATGTCATGCCATAGATAGTCTTTCTGGTGAAAACAGAGGGACTTAACATGTACCCTTCTACATGAGTCAGGAGAAACCCTGTCTTGAAACCCCCCCCCCAAAAAAAAAAAACCCCAACCAACCAAACAAACAAAAAAAACCGTACTTTCATAAAGACATCTAGGCCAGTGTCTCACAAACACCTGGGTAGTATAGCCTAGCTAAACTGACATATAAAATTAACGATCATACTAGTCTCAAAATATGTGATCAGGAATATAACTTGAATTTTTTCAAACCTTATTTTTAATGACGGTTCTTAAACTATTTAATTTCCCTTGTAGCCCACCACCCACCAGAGGTAGTGGGAAAGAAAGGATGGGGATGGGGAAGACAGTGGACCTGTTTAGAAAGGTTTTTTGGAGTAACTCTTATCTGTGTTGTCTGGAAATTGACAGTTCAGTTCACAAGTTAGTAGGCAGTGGCAGCTCAATCCACTTGCAAACATTTCATGGATACACCAGCAGTCCAGTTTGGTAGAGTCGGGTTAGCAACAGCGGTGACATGACCTAGCAGAGACAGCCAGGCCTTGACTCAGCCTTGGCTCGAGTCAGCAGCAGGAACCAGGAGGAATACCAGGAGAAGTTCTCAGCTGTGCCTCTCTCAGGGAAGGGAGCATCTGCAAGACACAAGACCCCAAGTGTCGCACAGCTAGCTCTATAAGCAAGCCTAGCTCAGCCTCCGTCACTGCCCATCGAGTCCTATTTATACCCTCCAAACATAATGTGTCCTCCATGTGTTTTGCCTCAGCACACGCCTCTGTCTGTCCAAGGAAGCTGCAAGAAACTGCAGCATATCACCAGAAGTGTTTTTGGTGAGTTTCTCTCTGTGGAGTTCCAGCAAATGCAGCTCAGCTATGAAATGTCCGGTGGACCAATACATCCGCATCCATTGATAACAAAGAATTCTTTATCACATATTCTTTCATGTGCTTGCTTTAGCAGAACATCCTTTCACCTGTATGTGCTTCAGCTAAACATTCCTTCCCAAGTCTGCCTTAGTCTTTTATGTTCCTTCATGTGGTTGCCCCAGCAAAACACCATCCAACTGACTTTCCAAAGAACCCTTAGGTTTCCACTTCACAGGAGCATCTCTCTCCAGGGCTAGCATTGGATCTGTGATTATTTTGAGACTGGTATGATTGTTAATTTCATAAGTCAGTTTAGCTAGGCTATAGTACCCAGGTGTTTGTGAGACACTGGTCTAGATGTCTTTATGAAAGTACATTTTTTTGGTTGTTTTTTTTTTCAGGGGGGGGGGTTGGTTCGAGGCAGGGTTTCTGTGTATAGCCCTGGCTGTCCTGGAACTCACTCTGTAGACCAGGCTGGCCTCGAACTCAGAAATCCGCCTGCCTCTGCCTACCAAGTGCTGGGATTAAAGGCACGCACCACCACTGCCCAGCTGAAAGTACGTTTTAGATGTGATTAATGTCTAATTGATGGAGTTGCGTGAAGCAGATGGTGAATGGACCTCATGCATTCAGTTGGAGGCCCTCAGAGAGCAGAGATCACTGGGAATTCTATACACAGATGGGTCTAACTCAAGCAGAAGTCCCAGCTCTCTCCCAGACTTCCAGCTTCATTCAGCAAACTTTAAACTTGCCTGGCCCTGCATTTTGTGAGCCAAGTCCTTAAACCAATACTCACTCTTCCCACACCCTTTGTCTGTCTCTCTCGCTGTCCACTCTCACACACAGTTGCATATGCATACACATTTGCATAAATCTTATTCCTTCTGTTTCTTTACTATAAGTAGAGGGAGGTTTATACCTAAAGTCACTACAGACTATTAATGTTTCTTAAAGGGCCACTGATTCTGACCATCACCAGCTCTGTCAGATTCACCTAGGTGACCTTATCCCAGTTCTGCCACATATGTGCTCTGTGATGTGGCCATTCTCTGTGGCTCAGTTTCTTCATTTGTAAGGCGACATACTTGCTTGACTGCATCTTGTAGGAACGCGTGAGAATTAAAGGGATGGTAGAAAAGCCCTCAGCACTGTCTCAGACATGTAGCAATGCCTTTATAAGTGCTGCTCTTGTCAGACACCCGTGGTGACAACTGCTTCTGCATCACTGTGACAAAATACAGGACAGAAACAGTCTAAGAGAAGAACATTTTATTTTAGCTCCAGATTCAGGGGGTTCACTCAAGCACAGCAGAGGACACATAGCGTGAGAGCTGTGGCAGAGGCTGTTCAAGTCACAGCACACCAGAAGGCAGAGAGTGAGGCTGGAAGCAGCTGGATTATCATATAGAAAAGCTGGCCCCATGTGACCTAAGTCTGTCCTAGACTCTGTCTCCTAAAGGTTACAGTGTCCCCAGAGAGCCTTAGGAAAGCCCCAAACACGAGCCTTCAGGGACACTTCAGCTTGAAGCCACAGTGCCTCCTGTCTTAGTTAGGTTCGCCATTGCTGTGATGAGTCACCATGACCCAAATCAAGCTGCGGAGGGAAGGGTTTATTTGGCTGACACTTCCACACTGTTGTCCATCATTGAAGGAAGTCAGGACAAGCACTTAAGCAGGATGGCTCCCTAGAGACAGGAGCTGATGCAGAGGCCATGGAGAGGCCTCAGCTTGCTTTCCTATAGAACCCAGAACCACCTACCCAGGGGTGACCCCACCCACAATTTGCTGGATCCTCCCACATCAACCATCCATTAGGCAAGTGCCCTCCAGGTGTGCCTACAGCTTGGTCTTCTAGGGGCATTGTCTCAAAGGCTTCCTCTTCTCCAGTGACTCTAAGGTGTGTATAGTTGGCGTAAAACTAGCCAGCCAGTACATGTGAAACCTTAAAGCCTAATAGGTTGGGGGGAATCTCAAGGACGGTGTTATACTAAAGCAGTGGTCCTCAATCTGTAGGTTGAGAGCCTTTGGGAATTCAATAACCTTTTCACAGGGGGTCACCTAAGACCAAATATTTACGTTACATTTCATAACAGTAGCAAAATCACTGTTATGAAGTAGCAATGAAATAATGTTATGATGAGCGGATCACCACAGTAAAAGGAGCTCTATTAAGGTGTTGCAGATTTAGGAAGGTTGAGAAGCAGGGTACTAGAGGGTGCGGTACCGCCCTTGGAGGTTACGCTGTCATCTCACAGCATCCAAATTATTTCTGCAGTGAAATGCACCACGGGGTAGAGTTCAATTAGCAGTCTTGCACAAGCTCAGGGTTTCCCACCAAATGCGTTAGAGAAACTTGGCTTACAGAACTTTCTGGGTTTCAGGATTAAGGATTAAGGATCGGAGACTTTATCTTATGCTAACATCCTCAGGATACCTCCACACAAAGTAGGTTGATGGGTACAATTGTTTAGAAATAATTGGTAAAGAGCTATTCTTTTAGGCAGAACACAGACAGTGTTAATCAGTTGCTCCAAGGGACCCCCTGGTGGTTTTGGAGAGTTAAGCCACTGACGTCAGGGTGGAGGGCATTCAGTTGTGTCATTTGTCACAGCAGAGGGTGTGACCCCTCCCATCGCACTAAACCTCACTCAGGTTATGCCCAAACTTCTAGACTGAGGCACTGAGACAGTCAGTGTGCTGGAAGGAATCCAAGGGCCATAGACTCGTGGGGAGATGGGGAAAGCTGTTATGGCATTCTCATAGCCATTTGATGTGTACTTTTTGAGCATCTTCTCTTTGCCCAATATTATAAATTCCATCTGCCTAAGCTTTTATTGTTTATCAGGTTTGCAAGTGATGCTTTTTACAACCCTGAAAGGATTGTAAGTGAAGTGGATATTGTCATCCCAGTCTGACTGCTGAAGAAGCAAAGTCTTACGGAGGTTAAGAGTCACTTGAAGGCACAGAAGCAGTTGATAAGAGACAAAAAGCCAGTTCTCTGTTCTGTGGTACCCACATTAGAGGTTTGTGCTTTGTGAAAACAAAGAGTGAATGCATATTTTAAACCCATCACAGTAATCTGTTTTGCAGATCATGGCTAGACATCAGATGCGATTGAAGGAGCTTTAGCAAATGTCTTCTCCTAGAGCCTGCTCAGCCTAGGGTAGTTAATCAGAGGTTTCATGGGATCAAGGGCTGCCACGTGCCTTGCCTGCTGCCCTGAATCCTTCTCAATACCTGCACAACCAAGAATTTATTTTCTTAATGGTTGCAAGGCAGGCTGATGTCCCTCTCTGGCAATTAGCATCCTTGTCCAAAGTCAGCATTGCCTCATAGAGACAGCCCCACCCAATGTCCGATAAGGGGGCGAAAAAGCCCAGTTCCTCTGCCTGGACTGGGGACAGCTCTGAAGGAGCATCCATGCCTCAGACCCTCTGTGGGGCTGGCTGAGTAGATGGTATCATTTTGCTACAGCCTCTCTCTCCCTCCTCTTCTTTTTGCCTCCTGTGAAAACTATGTCCAAATCTACCTCTGCATCTCAGAGTCCACGTGTTGGGAATGTGGGATGAAGAATGAGGACTCTGGGAGAAGTGGGAAGGTAGTACCGAGCATGTCTTTACTTCATGAGGAGAGACTCAGCTTTGTAGTCACCTGTCTTTGGTCATTAATAAGAGAACAGAAAATGACCCCCTCTTGAATTTCATGGCATCTTTTTCACTGATGAAGAACACCCTAACATTTGCTATTTCCTTTTATTTACTAATGTTCTCCCTACCTTTGATTTATTTCCAAATTTGAACAGCCAAGTCTACTTGGACCAATATTGCGACTGAAATTTGTCATAGGCCGAGGCATTTGCTGGAACAGGAAGTGGAGAACATTACAGGAGAATGGAGTCCTTTTGGTAATGATGCATGGGGCTGAAATGATGTGAAAGGGAAATCATTTAACCATGTAAATTGAACAATGAAGAATTCCATAATAATGACCCAAGGCCCTAGCATTCCAGAGAATAAAAAGGTAGGCTTCAGAATGAGGTCACCCCGGCACACGTGGCATTGATCTAGTGCGTTGCTTGGATTTGTCAACCTGGTTTGAGTCTCAGCCAGAGAGTAAGTTAGTTTCTTCTCGGCAGTACTTTTACTCCTTGGAAGATGAGAAAAAAAAAATAAAATACCTCATGAGGTGGTTCTGAGCAAGAGCTATTTTAAGGGAGGAAGATTTTGACAAAAAGTTGATGACTTAATTTGAGTCAGTTTCCAGGTTGGAGCTGTTGTGTTTGTAAAGAAAGAGAAGCAGAGGACAGGCAGGCGCTGGTATCATTATCTCCCCCTTCCTGAATATTTCCTACCAAGCAACTGCTTTGGAAATAACAAAATGATTTCACTATGGAAAAAATGCAGAGAAAAGAATCCGGGGCTGTTTGATTGGCTAATAATGAACATAAAGGACTTCGTGCTTGTTGAATGGCAGATTGAAATCCAGTGTGTATTCATGCAGATCTTATGGGGGTGGTATTGGATTGGGCCACAAATTAGTGCTGGCATTAATGAGATGGAAGCTGTAAAATACGGAGTTCCAATAACCATGATCTCTGATAAGATCCAATTGAAAGCACCCAGGCCATTCAGACAAGTTCTGCGTGAGAGCCGTGCAATAAACAACAGAGACATTCAAAATGGGGGAGGAAACAGGATATGTAACCGACTGAGCTGGTATTAGAAAGATGGGTGAAAACGACATTAATGCATGGCGAGTGACAGACACGGATTGCAGAGAATAATGATTTGTAGACACAGACACTATTTAGATGCAATGCAAACCATCAGAGAGGAGGTGTATGCCTCCAACGTGATAGGGGAAGTTTGTCCACATCAGGCAGTGCTCTGTGTCGCTGCCAGTCCTGCCGCCACCGACACTAATGCTTCCTCTGTGTGGTGTATGTCGTGGTGATGGATTGATGGTTTGTAGTACCCATTTACCTATGTTATCTGTTTGCTTTCACAATATTCCCATGTGAATAGTAGAATGTCTGTGCTCTTTTAGCTCATGATTTCCATGACCACAGGAAGTATAGTCCTGTTCCTTGTATGAGGTGTCTCCTCTTCCTATTCACTGCTTGTGAATTCTCCTATGTAATTTATTTCCAAGAGCATTGCCAGGTAGCAAAATGCCCCCTTCCCAGAATCTTGAGGCATACTAGGGAAATGGAGCAAGCATGGTTGTGGCAGCATTAGATAAGCCTATTAAGATGATTGAACAGCATGTCTTAGTACTTAGATGCCATTTGAATTCTTGGATGACCTTTGTCTGCATAGCTTATCCCAGTCATTGTCCTTGTGTTTCCTACTGAAATAGGCTTGTTGGTGAGAACGTCTGCCCATCTTCACTGAACCTGCTTGCTTCTCAGGGTTCCATTGGTGGCTTTTGGGATTGCCTTCTAGGACTTGCTTCAGGAGAGCCAATGGTATATCTCCTATGGGTCCCCTTAAGCTTATCTTTTGCTCATTTCCTGTCCCTGTTAAGGAAACCTTAGGTCAGGATAATTGTCTCTTACTGTGGCAGTTTGAATATGAATGGCATCTGGAGGCTCATGTGTTGGGATGCTTGGGCCATAGGGAGTGGTACTACTAGAAGTGTGGCCTTGTTGGGGGATGTTGTCACTGTGGAGGCAAGCTTTGAGGTCTCACATGCTCAAGCTGGGCCTCGTGTGGCATGGGCTTCTGCTACCTGTGGATCAGGGTGTAGAACTCTCAGCTCCTTCTCTAGTGCCGTGGCTGCTGTATGCTTCCATGCTTCCTGGTATGATGATAACGCATGAGATCTATGAAACAGTAAGCCAGCTTGAGCTAAATGTTTTCCTTTATTAGAGTTGCCATGGCCATGGTGTCTCTTCACAGCAGTAGGAACCCTAACCAAGACACTTAAACCCCTTACTTACTGTTCAAGACACACACAGTATTTTCCATATTTCTTTGCAGTGTTGCTATGGGAAATGGGAGAAATTACTCTTTCTCCTGATGCTTGCCACCTTGACTTTTAGTACTTTTTTTTTTTTTTTTTTAAGATTTATTTATTGTTATATGTAAGTACACTGTAGCTGTCTTCCGACACACCAGAAGAGGGCGTCAGATCTCATTATGGATCGTTGTGAGCCACCATGTGGTTGCTGGGATTTGAACTCAGGATCTTAGGAAGAGCAGTCAGTGTGCTTAACCGCTGAGCCATCTCTCCAATCCATCTTGATTTTTTTTTATACAGACTATGCTTAGTAAATGTTGAAATAAATGATCCACCTTGTGTGAGAGAGACTGTTCTATATTTATACAGGGAGTAGTAAAATAAAAAGAAGTTATGTTTACAATCGTAGACTGATAAAAATTTATAGCTGAGAAGATCCACAGGGATTAACTGGGCCTTTGTACCCTTCCACTGTTTGCATTGAGGGGAGACAGAAATCAGAGGTGAACGGACTTACCCAGGATGTAGTAGTTAGTGGGCAGTTTACTAAAGATGAATTCTGGGCTATGGTCAGTGTCTGACTTCTCACATGTTTTTCTAAAGGATAAAGTCAACATTTTCTGTCAAGCTTCTTATTTGTTTTGCTTTATGTCGCCTGCTTCAGTATTGAGAATTTAAGAGACTGTATCAGGCTGCAAGGCACCCTAAACTGGCTGTCACAGAACCATACTGTGAAGGTCAGAAGGGGTCCTGAGGCCATCAGGATCTAAAGTTAAACTCTCCATATCTTACGTCCTGACAAGCAGTCATGTTGTTAGAACAGTCCTGTCTCTGTCTTTGAATGGAGCTGACTCTGGAGGTTTGACAAAAATCTCTCGTCCTAGATCCTTCATTGCAGAGTCCAAATCCAGCTTTCTGGAGACACTCAGAACAGCTGGATTCCTGGCTTCTATTAGTCCCAATATGTTTCCTATGTGTGGTGGTTTGAATAAGAATGGCCCTCACAGGCTCCTGTATTTGGTTGCTTGGTTATCATGGAGTGGCATTATTTGAGAGGGATTAGGAGGTATGGCCTTGTTAGCATAGGTGCAGCCTTGTTGGAGGATAGGTGTGACTAGGGGTAGGATTTGAAGTTTCAAAAGTCCATCCCAGGCCCAGTATCTCTCTCTTTTTGTTGTCTGTGGATCTGGATGTAGAACTTGTGGCTACTTCTCCAGCACTATACCTGCCTGCATGCCGCCATGCTTCCTGCTAAGTTGATAATGGACTGAACCTCTGAAACTATATTTTCCTTTACAAGAGTTGCCACGGTCATGGTGTCTTTTCACAGCAGTAGAACACTGACTAAAACTCATCTTTCTTTCTTGCGTCAACAATTCTTTCTTTTAATTTAACAAATTTAAATTTTGTGTATTGGTGTTTTCCCTGCACATGTGCCTATGTACCATGTAAATGCCTAAAAATGCCAATGGACAACAGAAGAGGGCATTGGGTCCCCTAGAACTGCAATTACAGAAGATTGTGAGCTGCCATGTGGTGCTGGCAATTGAAGAACCCAAGTCCACTGCAAGAGCAGCCAGTACTCTTTTTTTTTTTGTTTGTTTTTGTTTTGTTTTGTTTTTGTTTTTTGAGACAGGGTTTTTCTGTGTAGCCCTGGCTGTCCTGGAACTCACTCTGTGGACCAGGCTGGCCTCGAACTCAGAAATCCACCTGCCTCTGCCTCCCAAATGCTGGGATTAAAGGTGTGTGCCACCACCACCTGGTCCCAGCCAGTACTCTTAACAGCTGAGTCATCTCTCCAGCTCCATCAATGATTCTTCAACCAGTGTTTTCTAACTTTTGAACCACCAGTCATATGTTGAAAATGATAATATTTATGTGCTACTGTTAGGTAAACTAAAGAGAAATAATGTCTATGTGGGGCTTGGTTTAAAAACTCTATAATATCAAAGAAGATATTAAATATTGAATTCCATAAAGTTCCCTAATAAATTCTATTCAAATATTGAAGATGAAATTTAACTTATTTTCATTAAAACAACACTTAATATCAAGTTTAATACTTGAAATGGGTTTATGCAATTCCCAATCCAGACTGGTTAATGAAGGGCTGGCGAAGTCACTCAGTTGGCAGGGTGCTTTCCTGAAAATCCACAAAAGCCTTAAAATCCAAGATCATCCTTGGCTACATAGGAAATTCTTCAGATTATTATTTTTTTTTTTGATTTTTAAATTTTATGTATATGAGTGTTTTGCCTTCATGTATATATGGGTATCCATGCTGGTGCTCATAGAGGTCAGAAGAGATACCAGATCCCTTGAAACTGGGATTATGAATGATTGGTAGTCATCATGTGGGTGTTGGAAATCAAACCTGGGCCTTCTGTAAGAACAACAAATGTTCTAAACCACTGAACCATCCCTCTAGCCCAGCGGTCCTCAACCTCCCTACTACTGAGACCCTTTAATAGTTCCTCATGTTGTGGTTACCCTCAACCATAAGATTATTTTCATTGCTACTTCATAACTGTAATTTTGCTACTTTTATGAATCGTAATGGAAATATTTTTGGAGATAGAGGTTTGCCAGAGGGGTCACGAGCCACAGATTGAGAACCAGACTGCTCTAGCCCCGGTGTCTTCAGGTTCTCTATTGTCATCAAGAGATTGAGCTTTCAAAAAATATGTAGTGGATGAAATTATATCTAAAGGCTAATAGCTTTTTATGTTCACTAACAAATGTGATATGTGAATTTCTAGTGTTGATGAGAAAGGAGTTTTTCTTATTATTTAAAACTGTTGTGGGGCCCAAGACATGGACTGGCATGGGTAAAGGCCCAGAGGACTGAGTTCAGTTCTCAGCATCCATGTTGGGTGGCTCACAACTGCCTGTAACTGTGCACACATGTGAAGCAGACCTCTTTACTTGTAGCTGCTCAATTTTAGCAATTCTTAGGTCACAGTTCCTGCTACTTGCACGAGTCTGGTGAGATAGGACAATTACATAACATTGTTTTACTTATAGGTGGGCACAAAGAGACAGTAAAAGTCTAGGAGCTGTTCTGAGCCTGTACCTCAAGACTCAGAATAGTTACAGATGGCAGATAAAGTCTCATTGGTGTTTGCCTCATGTCACAGCAGCTCAGAAACTCCCAACAATAGTCCATTGTGGGTTGTATATTTGGGGTCCATATGACCTATTGGATAGAGTATTGTAGGGCATCCTGCTCTAGGAGATACAAGAAGAGAGTTTGGGATGCCTCGGGTATTTCGAGACTTTATGTCCCAGCACACGTATGTTGTTCCTAAGCTGAGTTACTAAGACCACATGGAGACTTGTCCTTCATTGTAGAGGAATGTATGTGATCTGTGTGGAGAAAGAGGCTGTAGGCACCATCAGAACCACACCTACTGGAGCCTCTCACCTCCCACCAGACCTGACTGTGGCACCTAAGGGTGTCATGCTATGCGTTTGGGCACTCAGAATAGAAACTACTTCAAGTATTGCCCTTGGGTTCACCTCTATGATGGGCATCCATGTATATTCATGACAAAATATCTGACAAGAAGAAAACTTAAGAAGCTTTATTTTGGCCTATAGCTCTATGGAATACAGTTCATCATGGTGGGGAAGGTGGGGTGGTAGGAGTATGGGGCAGTAGGTCACATCACATTCCCAATCAGGAAGCAGAGGGAGATGAATGCTGGTCTTCAGTTTGTTTTTTCCTTTTTATTCAGTAACCCCAACCTACCAGTGGTGTTGTACACATAAGTTAGTCTTCTTAGGTTAGAGCTCTCTCGGAACACGCTCACGGACACACACAGAGGTGAGTCTCCTCAGCGATTCTAACCTTAGTCAATTTGGCAATGGACATTTAATCATCGCAGTAAGTATATTCTAAGTGCGTACACTTGAGGACTATGAAGGACATACAGACCCTGCAGTGCATTGACAAGCTATCTGGGTCAGTACTGGCTGATATCTAGCTGCCTTGCCTTCTGCTCAAGGGATGAGGGATTCCACAACAGCAGGCATCGTTCTCAACTATCTAGAGTTCCCTAGAAGGGTGAGGGAAAGGAACCAGAAGACCCGATTTTCACCATGGCTTCTGTGACATGAATTTGAGACCTTTCATCATTGCCATGTCTCTCTTTGTCATGTATGTGATCTGCTTATGCTTTTCCCAGTGTATGGCGCTCATATCTGAACCCCAGGTGTGGGCTGATCAGCAAAGGATACTCACTTGGACCCTCACCTCTCTAGACAGACAGACACTCTGCATCTAAGACAAATGGCAGGCGTGCATGGACGTGCTTGAAGGTTATGTTCTTTAAGAAGGGTAACTTTGCAAACAGAACTTAATCTTTGGGCTATGAGTGCTTGAAATGACAAAGCCATTGGTCAGGAAATGAGCCCGCAAAATGATAAGCAGTGGACATTAACCATAGTTGTGATGTAGCAGCGACAGCACCGTGAAGAGTCTGTTTGTTTCTCTGAAAAAAAATTATCTCCAGCTCTCTGTGGTCAGAACCCTTTCTAGCCAATCCCTGTTTCTGTTCTTGTAATAGAGTACAGGGTGCCATACTGACTACTTTTAAGTGCATAATCTCATGGCATTAAATACATTCACATCATTATGTAACCATCACCACCATCCAGCTCCAGAATTTTCCAGTAAGAAACTTATCAACATCAAGCAGTAATTCTTGACCCCTTCAGGTCCTAGTAACCTCCATTCTGTTTCTAGAGATTTAACTCTAGAAAACTCATACATGCATGCATATGATACATGCATATGTGTTTGTCCTTTTTTGACCTATTTCATTTAGCATATTATCTTCCAGACTCATCCATGTTATGACACACATCCCCTTGCTCTTAAGGCTGAATCACATCTCCCGGTTTCTATAAATGTATTGCCTTTACCCACCTGTCAATGAACACTTGTGTTGCTTCCATCTTCCTGCTACTGTGAACAACACTACCCTGTGTGTAAGTACATAAAGCTGCTCAGATGCCTGCCTTCTTTTCCTTCAGGTATATATCCCGGAGTGGAATGGATGAATTCTGAGTTGTGTTTTTAATTGTCTGACAAGCTGCCATGCAATGCAGATTTCCACAGCAACTGAGTCATCTGATGTGTCTACCAGCAGTGCACAAGGATTCTAATTTCTCCACTTCCCCTGTAATACTTGTTTCTTGCTCTTGCTTTGTTAATAGCTGCCCTAATGGGTATGCAGTGTGTCTCATTGACTATCCCTAATGATGAGTTATTGCAAGCATGTCTTCATGTGTTTATTGGCCATTTGCTTCCCACACTCATTTTTATTATTTAGGAAGAGGGCACAGTTCTTCCTCGACTCAGACATTCCACAAATTCATGCTTAGAAAGTTACAGTATGAGATAGGAAGTTGTGGTTTTGTTTACGTTTGTTTTAAAACTATTTATTTATTTTATGTGAATGTGTGTTCAGCCTGAATTGTCTGTGCCCCATGTGTGCATCCAATACTCAGGGACAACAGAGAAGAGGACTGCATCCTCTGGGACTGGAGTTACAGTCAGTTGGAAGCTACCACAGGGAGGCTGGAAACCGAACCAAGATCTTCTGCAAGAGCAGCAAGTGCTCTCAATTGCTGAACTGGCTCTCCAACCTCACCTTTATGGACTTAGTCCAGGGGAGTTGGCCTTCTCTTCACTCGTGGCACTGGAGTTCGTGCATGATCACAGTAGTCTAGGTCTCCAGTCAATAGAACAGAAACTACCAACTGGAAGTTTTTTCAGTATTGGAAATACAACTGTGAGATCCAGCGCCTGGAATTCCTGGCACAATAACATTTTCCCCAGATTGCTTTATAATTATTTCTTCAAGTGTCTGCCTCCTGACTAACGTGACATGTGGCGCAAAGCATGGGTCAGAATCTTCCTCGTCTCCAAAGCGCTTGGCACGATGCCTGATAGCAAATATTTATTGAGTACCATCTGGGTGCCAAAGAGCTACTCCAGAGACTGCAAAAACTGCAAGGGAAAGAGTCCTGCTCTCGCCGAGGTGAGCCATCGTTTTCTTTCCAGTCTCCTTCCTACTCAAGGCTGTTCTTCACTGCATTCTCTGTGGTTAGTCATACGAGGGGGAAAGAATCATTCAGAGGGAAATATGAACTGTCAGATGAGAATGAAATTATAAGTGGTAAGAGGAGAATTAAATTAAGAGCAGTAAGCATCATGGATTTATAAAAACAAGTCATGTCAGACAAACTTAATTGCTTTTCCTGATAGAATTACTAAATTAAGGGACGACGGGGCACAATATCCTGAGAGCAGTTTCCTTCAACGACCAGGTAATGAATATTATTTTTTGAAGTTAGCAGAGCCTTTTGAGATAGAATCTGTTGGAATTGTACAAAATGAATTCAAATTGGCTTTGATGTGACTCTGGTTGGCTGACTTGACAACAGACTGAAGAGGAGAAAACTTAAGAACTTAAGCAACGTGGCTCCACAGGACTTACAGACACACTGCCTGATGGGAGGTGGGGGTCTTTATTCAGAGGGATTTATCACGATTAGAGTGAAAGGATGAGGTGTGTGTGTGGGGGGGGGGGGAGCACAGTCAAAAGACATGGAGAGAAAAATCATAGCACCTGAGGGAGATCATTGAACGGAGTACAGAAACAAGCTGTTTTCTGTGTTATCATTGTGATAGCATGACGCCTGGAATGAGAAGCCCCAATATTGTGCATAGATCTTCACTATTTAAAGTGCAGGTTTCAGACAGAAGGAGTTTGTAGTTACATTTAAGTGCTTGTTGGACATGCAGAATCTTGGGGCTAGGAAGATGGGTTGGATGGTAAAGTGGTTGTCTCGCAAGTGTGGGGAACCTGAGTTCGGCCCCCAGAAGCCACGGAGCAAGCGTAAAGGAACCAGGTGTAGTGTAGTAAAGAAGCCACTTGTATGCCAGGGCTGGGTTGGTAGAGGCAGGAGGATCCCTGGGGCTCACTAGTCAGCCAACCTCGCCAGCTGGGCAAGAGACCTGTCTCAGAAGATTCAGGAGAATGACTCCTGAATGATTTGACTGGAGGTTGATCTCTGGCCTCCTCATCCACATATATGTGTACCCACAAGAACACACACACACACACACACACACACATCCTGAAATGCAGAATCTCAGGTCCTACCCCAGTGAACTGAACTGAATCTGCATTTGAGCATCACCCCCCCCCCCAATGATTCATGTGGGCTCTCTAAAGCTTGAGAAATCCTACTCAAGGGGTTATTATACCTGTCTGTGTGGCTCCGTTTTTATACCTTCCCCTTCCTCCATTGCATATGTTTTGTGCTGACGTAATAACCCGGGATTCAGCTCCAGTCTCTGTGATCCCTGTGTTTCCTCCCCTTTGGTTGTTTTCCAGCCAGGCATTTTTGGTGAAGCAACTTAACTTCACTAGGTTCTGCTGTCTTCATTGGTAAGGAGACATGCTTGACCTGTGCCCACTCGGTGCTTGTGTAGATACTCACACAGTATCTTCATCCTCTCCTTGTACCCCTGACTCTCTGTGAACTGCAGCATCCTCACTGTGCACGGACACTCCGGGCGGGTGCTAGCACAGTTATCTAAAATTCATATTTTAGAGAGTGGCAGAGCTACATGTGCTGCTTCTTCATACATGCATGTTCAAAAAACATGGTTGTAGGGAATACCTCCGAGCAAAGAATTTAGTATTAAAATAAGCAGTTTATTCTAGGTCACCCAAAAGGGGGAATAATGCCTTGGGGATGTTTGCTCATTTCTTGTAAGTTTCTCTGGAAGTCCATATTGGAAACAAAAAGCCACATTAGAGGCTTGCTAAAAATCACTGGAAGGGGCAGCTTTGTTTGAAAAATGCCCAGCAGCAGACAAATTCAAAACTAATAGATCTGTTCGATTAAGATCTGGAAATCTGACACATGTGAAAGGAACTTATTACTCCCTGTACATGTGCGCCAAGAAATCTTTCTTCCTCCTTTTTGTATGTGCCCAAGTACATAGAACATAAAGCCTACCACCACCTTAGCCATTTTTAAGCATAGAGCTCAGTGGCCTTAAGTACGTTTACACCTTAAGTACATTACATAAATAGGAAACAGGAATAAACAGTTGTGAAAAAAAATCAAGAAGACGCCAGTCCCCCTTTCCCTCTGTCCTCCCCTAAAGGGCAGCCACATCCATTAATGCTTTTAATCTCTGTGAGATTTTCTATTCTAGACACCTGATATAAGTGGAATCACACAGCACTTATTCCTCAAAGACCTTCTATCTTAGCTTTCTGAATTAGGAAGCCATATAACCCACATGCTAATATTTGTTAAAGCGAATTGTTTTTCATCTAATTTAAAGAGAAATATGATTAATTCTCGGCCTAGTTGAGCCTGTAGAATCAGAAACCGGTAGAAAAGGAAGAGGTGTGGACAGATCATCTGCTTCAGGCTCCAGACTTTCATGCCAGCTCTATATGCTTAGATGCTAGACTAACATCCAGATAGCAGGAGTGGTGGATGAGGCATTCCCTTCCGATGCTGGCATACTCATGGATTGTGAAATCCAAGGTCTTAAACCCAACGTGGGGTATTAAAGCAGTGTTTCACCCATGGTTTCTTATTTTTATTTCCTACAACTCTTGCAAAATATTGAAGGGGAAAAAATACAGAATCAACACAAGACCCCCAAATAAGTCATAAAAACCGGCAGATACTCTTGCATGGCTATTCAATGTCTACATCTGGACACAGTGTAAGGACTAAGTCTTTTTGATCTAATGAAGACGATCAAGTTTCATGAGTTTTGTCTCTGCATCAAGTGGAAGATGCTACTAAAGAAACAGACCCTGGAGGCATGGAGATGCTTCTTCCTGGACACAGAAATGCGCATCCTACCTTAAGAGCCTTCAGGTGTTTGAGACGTGTGGATTTCCAGTCCTGTGAAACACTGCCTGCCCCTCCTCCGCACACATTCAGCTTCTGTGAATACTTGTTCAAGGGTGATAAAGGAGTCTAAGTTCCTTTGACCACAGAAAGAAATGGGTGTCTCTTGAGAATGTGTGTAGCCCAGGTTCATGTAAAAACACATGCATCGTGGAACGGATATGTCTTCAGAAGCCAGCAGACAACTTTGTTTAGTGTTTGTAACCTCAGATGCTACCGCCAGCCCAGCCTGGACCCAGCTTCTTTGGTCCTATGGGATGTGCTTCCATCCAAATAACATTGGCAATATTTCTTTTAGAAGAATGTGGTAGGGTTGTTTTCTTTTTTAATTTCAAATAACACCACTCCTTGAAACTGGGAACAAACAATTCACTTGCATCTCAGCTCTGCATTTATTTGTAATTTTCACATAAATCAACTTATATGAAAATGTATTCATAATTTGAGCTTTCTCTATGGCGATAAAATGTTTCTGCTTCTGCGGTAGAAAATAGCTTATTATGCAAACAACATCGGCACTCTTACATTATGCATGGGATTTACCTGGAGAGCATCACAAAAGCTTTAAAGGAAAAAGCCGGGGAGGGCAGGGAGGGGGGTTCATTTACTGCACCATTTCCCTATAATAATTAGGTACAAATGAACTAATATCTGTATTTAGCGACTTATTTAATATTGCTTTGGTTGATTCAGTGAAACAATGGTGGAAAAGGAAAAAAACCAAAAACACCAAGGAAGGTCTCCTGACAAATGGTGCCTTTCAGGACGTCAGCCCAGTGACAAATGAGATCCACCGGTTTCAAACTCAGGCTAGTGGCGGTGAGTAATTAATGACCAACTCATTTGAACTTGTGTGCTTGATCTAATTTGGGATATTGGGAGTTCACACTGATTTGCCTTTAAAAAGAATGTCACTGTCGAATAAGGTGATGGCTTGAGATTGATAGGGAGGGCTATGACTTGGGTGTGCTGCTTATTTGGCACTTAGAGAGGACACAGCAGACGTGGATTTCGAACTTTGTGGGCAATGGAGACACCATACCACAGCGAAAGATGGTGCTCTTTTAATAGGCGTTAGAACAGGAATCACTTGAGATCCAAATGGTTTTTGATTGTTTTCATTTTTTGTTTTTTTTTTTCCTGAGACATGTAGTCCTGGGTGTCCTGGATTGTATCAGGCAGACCTTAACTCACAAAGATCTTCCTGCCTTTGTTTCCCAGGTGCTGGGATTAAAGGTGTGTGCACCACCACACCACACCTGGCTGGGTCTTCTTCTTCTTCCTCTTCTTCTTCTTCTTCTTCTTCTTCTTCTTCTTCTTCTTCTTCTTCTTCTTCTTCTTCTTATTATTATTATTATTATTATTATTATTATTATTATTATTTTTTTTTTTTTTTTTTTTTTT
>JADRCD010200971.1:6983-34667 GCA_019843815.1 Montemys delectorum
TTTCTTTCTTTCTTTCTTTCTTTCTTTCTTTCTTTCTTTCTTTCTTTCTTTCTCTCTTTCCCTCTTTCCTTCTTTTGTCTTCAGTAGAAACTTGTCCACTATAATGGGACAATTTAAATGCATAACTGTTAAAACAAACTCCTTAAACAGTTCCCTGCATGCCCCAGCATTCATTCCCTTGACTAGTGAGACATCAATTTTTCATAAAACACTGTATAACTGAAAAGGAGACATTTAAAGGAAAGGGAAAATTGAATTTGCTGTTTCAGCTCAGGCTCTGAGGAGTCTGGTGGTTTATAAGGTAATTAACTGATTGGGTGATGGGAAGAGGTAAGCCAAACTTCACAGAGCTCAGAGGCTGATCTCCAACTTCTGGTATATCCCATTCCTCAGGCTCCTTGGCTGTTCTTCCATTCTCACAGGCATCTCTTGTGTAGCAAAAAGAAGCTGGTTACATGGCAAAGTCTTCCACCCCAACAGGCTGGTAGGTTAGGTTAGCACAAGCACCACTCTATTCTGTGGAGTTTAATACTCAACACTGCACTCCATCGTAGTAATGGGAGAGAAAGGTGAGGATACTGAGTTTTTTCCTTCAAGGGCTCTTTTCCTAATACGATCATGTTTACAGAAGCTGAAGGGTATTTTTCTTGCTTGCTTGTTGTTTTTGTTTTGTTTTTTAGATGGTGCACTTTTAATTGAAAATAGATTTTTGAATGCAATATGTTCTGACTGTAGTTCCACCTCCCCCCTGGTAGGTCCTCCTCCCTCCCAGATCCTCCCCACCTTCCTAGCCACCCACATGCCTATCTTTCTTTTGTGACTCTCATTAGAAAACAAGCATCTAAACAACAATAATAAAAACTAACCAGAATAGGACAAAAGAAAACAAAACAGAAAAAAAAAAAGAAAGAAAGAAGTAAAGTAAAAGCATAAGGAACATTTTTTTTCTTTTCGGTAGGTTTTTATTTTTTGTCTTTGAGACAGGGTCAGTTGTGGTTTGAATGTGAACTGTTCCCCATAGGCTTGTGCGTTTGAACACCTGATTTCTAGTAGCTGGTGATGTTTAAGAAGGCTGTAGAACCTTTTGGCACGTGGAGCTTTGGTAGAGGAAGTATATCAGTGAGAACCAGCTTCCTGTGATCCCTCTCTGCTACTGCAGTGTGACTGATCCATTGCTTGCTCCTGTCACCCCGCCTTCCCAACGAAGACAGACTCATGCCCTATACAGTATCTCCCCCTCCCATCTCTCGTTTCTTTTGAAACAGGGGTTCTCTATGTAGCCCCGCTGTCCTAGAATTCACTCTGCACATCAGATTGGCCATAAGGAACATTTTTAAGTGAATGCACCTCAATGTCTCTAGGCTGGCATCTGTAACATCTTCCCATTTTGCGTAACTATCTTAGTCTAGGATAAGATAACACAGGGCCTCCAGGGAATGTTCTCTAGCTCCTTTTGTTTTGTGAACAATAGATGAGCCTCATCCCTGCCTCAAAAGACAATGTTACAATATCACAAAATAAAATCTTACTCTTGTTCAGGGTAGAGTAAAGTTTATTTTGATTTTGAATAAAAACAGATGGCTAAAATGTTATGGCAACATTCAAAATCAAAACTACTTATAATAAACAGATACTTTAACATTGTCCTAAAGTATAATTTCTGCTGAATATTATTTATCTTTCAGAGTTGGAATACCACCAGACACACTGCCCAGAGAAGCTCTCTCTAACTAAATGAGCCATTATCCATTGTATTCTTTGAAAGCCACTTGTGTCAAAGCCCAGGCAAGGATCACAAGACAAGCTTAGTCCAAAGTGTCAGCCAAGTGCCCCTTTTCTCTGATATGAAATCTTTCACTTGTTCAGCATATACTGCATTTACAAAACACCAGCCAAGTGTTGAGACACAAAGTAAACCACTTGTGATTATCCTCTCTACATATACTGTAGAATCTCATCCCCACCTTTAGCAATTGAACAATGACAAGTACTTATTGAACAGCCGTATGTAATAGGTCTTCTTTGTCTCCTTGATATATGTCAGTAAATGAACAGAACTAGCAACTGTCTTGTAACCTGTGTTCTAGAGGAAAGTTAGACAATGAGCATGCTGCATGCATTGATATATCCGGTGGTCATTTGAATAGGAATAGCCTCCGAAGACTCATGTATTTGAATGCTTGGCCCATTGGGAATGGCACAATTAGGAGGTATGGCCTTATTGGAGTAAGTGTGGCCTTGCTGGAGTAAGAATGTCACTTTTGAGGTTATATATGCTCAGGCTGTGCTCAGCATGACACACAGTCTCTCATTGCTGCCTATGGATCAAGATGTAGAACTCTGTCCCCAGCACAAGATTGACCTGTGTGCTTCCATACTCCCTGCCATGGTGATAATGGACTAAGCCTCTGTAAGACAGCCACAATTAAATATTTTCTTTTATAAGGATTGCCTTGGTCATGATGTCTCTTCACAGCACTGGAAGCCTAAGACACGTCTTATATAGAGCAGGTCAGGAGTAGCAAGAACAATATTAATAAGGTGAGACTGTCAGAGACAAGGGGACATTTTCATCAAAGGTCATTGTGTATGCAGATATTTGGAGATAAGTCTTCTAAGTGGAAGGAGTGAGCAGTGAAAGGTCCCAAGGAGAAGTGTGCCTGGGGTATGCAAAGAACAATGAGAAGACAGGAGAATAATAAGACAGGAGGTAACTAATAGATGTAGGATGTTGGAGGAGAGATGGTTGGAGGGGCAAGGGAGAGAATGCAGGCTGCAGTGGGTAGGAAGGCTGGCACCGAGACATAAGGAGCCAGCTGAAGTTCAGAACAGAGTGGTAACTGGCTGACTAAAATTGTAAAGCAACCTTCTGGGCATTGGGTAGAAAGCAGGCCACAGAGTCAGCAAAAAGACCAATTCAGAGACTATTAGACTTCCAGCAGCAGCATAGCCCAGAGCTTAGCTATGTTAGTGAGAAGATGAGCTCATGTCCTCAAAAGGGCTTCTGGGTGGATCATGTATGGGATGCGAGACAAACTAGTCAAGTATGATGCTAATGGTTTGGCCTAAACTAACATTTTCTAAAAGGAAAAGTTCCATATCAATTAGCAAGTTCATATGTGATGGCAGCCATCAATTCCAGAAAAGAATTCGGGTTCAAATGACAACTGTCTCATCACTTAGGGCTCATCATCTACTTGGCCCCAGCAGAATTCGCTTAAAACCCTTGTTTGTGTTTTATTAATCCTCTCCTTGTGTAACTTTCAGCATCAATTGTTTTCAATGACCAACCTCACACAAGAACACTAGTAACCAAACGGGAGTAAATTAAATGCCTCCTTGTAAATCCAGTTCATGAGGTAGTTAACATTTACCCACATAAAAATCACACTTATATGGTAAATTTACAACATTAACAGTGACTTAACTAGCAAATGCTGTCTAGGTTGTTATAAACTATCTTGGTCTCCGTTATCCTATGCATAAAATATCTTTTAACTAGAGCATGGATCATGGCTTTTGAGAGATGAGGTAATCAAAAACCCATGGCTTGGGTTTTGGAGTCAGACCTGACTGAGTAAAAGCCTGGTGGGTTACAAACTGTGGCAGTGCTAAACCTCACTTCTGTCTCTGTGTCCTTGGGGCAACAATTCCAACTTTCTTGGAACTTTCAATGATTTGAAGACTACATAAATAAAGACTGGAATTTGGTAGATGCTAGCAAATAGAGAGGTTATCATAGCCTGCACTGTGCAACTCAATGCCTATTATATGTTGCTATGTTTTAATGTTGATGTTTATATATGAACACATTCTTCATATAATTTAATCACAACACCAATGATAAAACAATGTCATTTAGTGGATTCAAAGCAGAATTAATCTTTTTTTTTTTATCAGAATACCCTGTAGTGAGTTTAGTTTTGGTGGCCCATAGATTGCTACTGGTTGTGATGGAAAGGAGACACATAAATAAAAACATGGCAGCCGTAAACACCTCAGCAGCTGATGGGAACCAAGGCAACTGACAGCTGTTTCCCTATGTGGTGATCCTGCAAGAAGGAGAAGGCAGAAGCAGATTATCTGCTAGAGGCCCAACATAAATATGATTTGTGTTACCAGCCATCCCAGATTTTAGAACAGCTCATCTTTACAAATTACCTCAGAAACGTTTATCCCAGAAGGCTTCTTGACTCAGCATTTCAAGGAAGTTACGATTTAAAATTTTCCTTCCTTGGAGAGTCAGATTTCTTTAAGACAAATCAGCCATGTACCAGTGGAAGGGCACATATTCAAAATATATGGGCCACCCAAATTAGACTCAAGAGGCTTAGTAAAAAAAAAGAGGACACATTGTTGGGTGTGTAGGAAAGAGGGATTGGCTCTGGAAAGAGTTTGGAAAGGGGACGATTTGATCAAAACACGTTATACAAAATTCTCAAAGACACACACACACACACACACACACACACACACACACACACAGGTATTTCTTCTTACTTTTTTTTTCCTTTTTGAATCAGTAACTGCTAAACTTGATACCAGGTAATTTAAACCCACATTCTAGGCATCAAACTCACAGTTCCAAAATGCTATAATTTGTGTCTTTTTTAGCAAAAGATCCAAGGGAGGTTCTTGGGAATGTCACAGTGTTCATAGAACTCTCCATTTGTGATGCAATATTCTCTTGGAAAAGAGGAGGAAAAGCCAAGCACTCTTTAAAGTTGTTGTGGACCTGTGGAAGAGCTGACCCACCCAGTCAGGCAGGCATGGTGCCGACATCATCCCAGTTGTTGTCTGGCCCACCTGACAAGGTGATGCTATAAAAACTGAAGCTAGGAGAGATTAGGTAAGACACTCTGCTCTCTCCTTCTCCTGTCCATGTCTCAGGAGATCAGGCAGCTTTTCTTCCTGTCATTTGGTTGGGACCCATAGTGCCACTAAAGTGGCTAGCTGTATTCTGAATTACAGAAATAAACTTACTCTGCCAAAGGCTAGAGAAGACTCTTACAGACATACCCAGGCACATCATAGTAGATTGTACTTACTAACAGAGGACTAGTAACTGTGTGACTCTAATCTTCAGACTCATATGAAAGCTCTAAAAACCTTTTGGGGGAAATTAAAGCTCACTTGTTCTAGTAATTACAATTGATATGACTCCATTTTATGCATCAGTGTTTAACCACCGCAGGCTATAAAATCATCGGCTAATGAAAAGGACATCCTAGGTTTTGATTTATTGTCTGTGCCATAAGAGCTGACTGACCACGGCCACCTTTACAAATGTATAAACAACCACATCGAAGGTTTAATGTGCTTTGATCAGAGGTCTCCATTGTCTGTGCCCTGGGGATGAAGCTCGGTATGCCTGAAATCGTGTAATTAAAATCCTTCCACTCAGAAGAAAAGCGATTCAGTTATCAACTAATTTATGAAAGCGGCAGGAAGGCTCTTCGATTACCAGCAAGAGCCTCAGCAGGAATTCTGACTTAGGCTCAAGCATTATTAATTGACACCATGACTCTAGAGGTACTGACTTTCAAGATGTTAAACTTTCTTGAGAGGCTGCGTTTAGGTGCCTCAATAACAGATGCTGGCAAACACAGCTATTAGCATTACTTTCAATTACCTGCCTTCCTGGCTGTGTAAGTTGAAAAGAAGTTGTAGACTGTGGGTAGTTTTTTTTTTCCTTACTTCCATTAATTTATGGACATAGGTCTATAGACTATCAGGAATTAACTGAAAAGCAAGATTCTGTCCTTGACTGGCGAAAGCCAAAGACACAGGCAGAGTGTGTCCAGGAGGAAAGAGTTAGCAAAACATGAGCTAGCCATTCTGGTCTTTGGTGGGTGAAAAATAGGATTCTCTCTAGAGACAAATTGAAGTTCTCTAGCTTGAGATCAGGCAAGTGCTGGGTGTGTATGGAAATTGGGTTATTTGTGTCACACAGGTGTTATGTTTCAGAACTTCTTCATTCCACTTTCTTCAAGCCTGCTAACCAACTAGCTAATTTACCTCCAAGCCCTAGCAAGCAAGACTGTTTCTTAGTTCATTCGAGTTAAGGCTCTGAAGAAGAATAAAGTAAGAACTGAAGAATTTTAGACACCTTTGAAGACTCAAGTTTGATATGTTACTATGAAGTAGTTAGCCTCTAATGAGAAAATACAAGTTCATAAAACTAAGCAGTTGCCACCTGTTATAGTTTGTATGTGTTCAGCCCAGGGAGTGGTATTGTTAGAAGATGCAGCCTTTGTTGGAGTGGCACTGTGGATGTATGCTTTAAGAACCTCATCCTAGCTGCCTGGAAGTAAGTATTCTGCTAACAGCCTTCAGATAAAGATGTAGAACTCTCAGCTTAGCCTGGATGCTGTCATGCTCCCACAATGATGATACTGTACTAAATCTCTGAACCTATAAGCCATCCCCAACTACATGTTGTTTTAATAAGAATTGCCTTGGTCATGGTGTCTGTTCACAGCAATAAAACCCTAATTAAGACGCCATCCCTAAGAACTATAAGTGTCAAACACTTTTCAGTAGTTGCTGAACTCTGCGTACTCTTTGATAAACGTCCTCCTCTCAGTAAGCATCATCAATGTTGAGTCTAAATTTCAGCAGGAGCGAGGTCCATAAATGATGGTGCGTGAGCTAGCACAAAACCCACAGGCAGGGAATGCATCTTGGTAGTACAGGCCTAGAGAGGCACAGAGTGGGAGAAGTTCCAGGCAAAATTACAAAGTTTAGCACTTGGAAAGATGAAAGACAATGGCAACTGTCCACCCAGGAGACCACACATCCCTGTCCGCCCCCCCCCCCCCAAGGCTCAAAATGAGAGCTCTTTTGAAATTGCATTACCTTCCCCTTGGATCTGAGGGAAGAGCAAATGAATCAAAGAAAGCACCAAACTAAACTGGGAGCTTATGCACTCTTTCTAGAGAAGAATTAAGTGGTTCCCAGACAAAGCGTGAAGCTGGAGGTTTTTCCAGGAAATCAGGTGGCCACAGGTTTTGGCAGATGACTCTGGAGGCAGAAGTTAGTGACTTTGTCAGGATGATCAGTTTCCAATGTGGGGCCAGACCAGAAATGTGAATTCCTTATATGACCCTTGTTGCCAGGACAACTTCTGGTAAAGTCTGTAAGGCATGCACATTGCACCTCCTGTTGCCACATTTTTGTGTAAGTCTGTGCTGGGCCACACACCCCTGTCTATGCTACCTTTGCATCCTCTAGAAAAGTTTTTTATATTTATGTGACTTTTCAGTTCCTGTGTAAGAGTTCTCCCTATAGTGAGACATCACACAGCAGTATCCTTGGTATTTCTCTTCTAGTTAGCTAGTTGTAAGTTGGTTTGATAATGAGAGAATTGTCCATTCCATTTCTAGACTGCAAACTGGACCATTTGGAGGAAGGAGCACACCAAAGTTTATTATTTTCTTTAACATCATTGAGCAATGCTCCCCTTTTTTAATGTGAAACTTCAGATTTAAACTAAGTCTAAGTTTTTCTTAAATACTTTGGCTCAATTTCAAAGTCTTTCTCAGTGGCTTCTGTCAATCTCTGTAGTGTATTTCCCCCATTCCCTCAAACTCACCCTGTTTTGACGTGACAAACTAGGAATTTTCTAACTGTACTAAAGTTATTTCAAACTAATGTGCTATGGTATATGCACTCTCTCATGAAAGACGCTCCCTCTGAAGAAGCATTGTCGTCAGGCCATCTGATGCAGTCCCACACTATCTCTTACTGTGAGATGTCCCAACCCTCTTGGGTGATGCCTTCAAGGCACTGTGCCTGGATGCTGCCAATGCTTACACCACTGTCAACTGCCATTGAGGAGCTTATTTTGTGGTCTGCTTAATACTTGAGCTCTCTTGAGGATGCTCACTCTTTCTGTTCAGTGCTCTGCAGCAGAAATGAGAGAGTAGCCACATGCATGTCTGAATGTTCAGTAGGCACATTATGAAAGTCTAAATACAGAGTAAATTTAATTTTAATAACATCTATATAATGCAGTAACTTAGACTAGGATATTACTCTTAAATATATAACTAGTTAAGATGTAATTTAGAATAAAAAATCTTTTTCCATAGTAAGTGTTTAAAATCCAATGATTCTTGCATACCTAGAACACATGTCAGTGTGGAGGAACCTTGGCTGAAGTACTCAAAAAGTCACATGTGCTAAGTCACTGCCATGTTGGAATGCACAATTGTATTCTATTGGTTTGATACATGGACCGGCTCAGCAGTCATGCCGGCACCTAACAGCGTGACAGTTAGCCTTCCTGTGCTTCCACATGCTTCTTTCTGGAACATGGGAGATGTGGCTTTCCTAAAGGCCATTTTTCTTTCAGGAGCCCCAATTTACTCAGTCCCTTTCCATGTGCTCCCCTGCCCTTCTTCTCTCTTAAAAGTCTTCCGTCAGATGTGCTGCTTGTCCACCGTTACTCTGCTTACCTCCTCAGCCCTTCCCACTTTCCTCTGTTTGCTTTCTTGCAGGTCTTCTGATTTGCAGAGTCCCAGGCGGCATGTGTACAAACACAGCTCTACCTGTCTTATATCTAAACACTTAAGGGTTACATATCAACAGTTGATTAAAGCGTACTCATTGCTCTCTCCTGTCAAGTCCATGTTCAAAATATTGGAAATATTGAAGTAGAGATGCAACCACATTTTTAAATGCTCTGTCAGTAGCCTAGCAATATTAGCAGAATAACAAAACTGAATAATGTCTTGAGATAAGAATGTTAATTAGTGCAACTACTGTAGGACCCATATGTGGCTTCTGTCTTTCTTTCATTTTATTGTGACAGGCTGACCTCAGACTTGCTCCACAGCAAGGATGACTGAACTATTCATCTTCCTGCCTCTACCTCCCAAGTACTGCTATTATAGATATGCATCCATCTGAAAGTGGGCTCTTTGGAAATCAAACTCTGAGAACAAAATTACAACATGACCTAAAAAAATCACTGCTTGGAGATTTGGAATCTGTAATTTTAAGCTATATCTTCACCTCCATGTTCATTGTGGTGTCGCTCACAATGGCAGAAGTGTGGAAGTAACTCAAACGTCCATTGATGGAAGGATTTATAGGAGACTGCTACATACATAGTGGAATATTATTTGGCCTTTAAAAATAAATGTTCTCACTTGGGACAGCAAGGGTGGAATTGGAGACCATTATGTTAAGAAAAAGTAAACCAGTCACAATAAAAATGAGCACTTCATATTTTTAAGAATATGTGGAATCTAAAACAACACAACTCCAAACAGCAGGGAATAGAATGGTGGTTAGTAAAGACCAAGGAGGAAGGGGGGAAATGATAATCAAAGCACAAGCCTCAACTGCACGGGGAGGAAGGAGAGCACAAGCTCAACTGCACAGGGAGGAAGGAGAGCACAAGCTCAACTGCACGGGGAGGAAGGAGAGCACAAGCCTCAACTGCACGGGGAGGAAGGAGAGCACAAGCTCAACTGCACAGGGAGGAAGGTTTCTGTTTCAGGGACACACCATGAGCAGACAAATATAGCAATGAATATATATTGGACGTGTCAAAATTCCCGTGAGAGGATATTTCCAAAGTTCTCATCTCAAAGCTGTTAACTCTCTAAAGTGTCAAACATGTTGATTGGATCCATTTTATCATTACACATTGTATTCACAGATCATGACATCATAATTACAATTTATCTATTCATAATTCAAAAAAGTAAAAGATCCATAGATGGTATTTAGTCATTTTAGCTTCTCTATAAAAAAAAAATCTAAAAAGGTACATATCTTTGATTTTTTTTTCTTTTATTTAAAGAGACCATGACCGTGTAGTCTAGTGTCTCTTGTCTCCCAGGATCAATAAAATACTCTTACTCATAAATATTTTAATTTAAGCATAAAATTAAGAAATATATGAGGTTCATAAATTATTCTTATAACTGTTACTTTCAGATGTTCTATTATTATAATCAAGGTCTCCATGTATTCTCTGTCCTTCTGATGTTCATGACCTAAAGTAGGAGTCAGCACACCTTTCTATGAGAGACTAACAATGCTCTCAGCACTGTGGGCACGGGCTTCTGTGACTAATGTTCAGTGCTGCCGAGAAGCAGCCAAGTAGCTTACGTGCAGGCCACTGTGGCTATGTTAGTTAGGGACACTAAAATCATAACTTTCCATAAACTTTTCATAGCACACATATTGTCATTCTTTTGATTTTTTTTTCAAAACTCTCTTGAAAAGTAAAGAAAAACATAGAACTTGTGTAGGTTGGATTAGATCCTCACTGTGTTCATCCCTGGCCTTTAACATAAATGACCAGAAATGAAAGGAAATTTGTTTCAAAGTATGTCAGGCTTGAATGTGTTCTAAAAATGTAAAGTAAATACAAAAATAATTTCTTGTATAATTTTTTTTTGTTCTAAGGTGGCCATGGTGTCACGTGCTTATAATGCTCTGGTGAGTGTAAGGTGAAGGTAAGAGAGTCAGAAGTCGTAGGCCACTCTTGGGTACATGTGAATTAGTTCAAAGCCAATCATGGTTACACAAAACCCTGTACAAAAGGCCCTGACACACCATTTATTTATAAATAAATAAATAAATAAATAAATCTCATCCTGTAGTATTTTAAAAAAATCAAAATAAAATTGAAAAATATATGTCAATAAATATAAAAATTAAATCAAAATTACTTAAATATGTCACAGTGCCCAGTTCCCATTTCATTACTATATATAATTCTTAGCTCTTGATGAACACTGACTTCAAACACAGCCTACTTCCTTTAGTTTTTGAAATTTTTCAATTTTTGTTTTAAGCTCCTTCTGTTTATTTCTTAATTCTATTTAACAATTTGTACACTCAAGAAATACAACATGGTTTATTTTAAGACTAATTTTTTTCAGTGTCTTATTTAATTTGTACTCAGCCTAAGAAATTAGAGACATCTCTTAATACTGAAAAAAAAATACTTAATATGCTTAAGCATGGTAAATATTTCATATTTGTTTGATCAGTATAAATGTCTTCATTTTGATCATTTACTCCAATAAAATTCAAATGTACATGGGAAGTTATTTGCTGTAAGGTTGTATAATAGAGTATCCTAAGAGATGCCTCCAATGACAAATGATTAACACAGGGAAATGATGAGGGAACTCCAAGCCTTCACTACTGCGTTACATTACACAGCATTTCCATAGACCTTTTGTTTTTTGTTTTTAAAGCTTTATGGTATGGACAATGGCTTATCAATGACCTTTTCCTATGCTTAGTCCCTCTGCTCCATCTAGTTGGTAACAGGCTACTTAGCTTAACTAGAACAGACCTTTGTCCATGAAGCTTTGTCAGTCTTCTCTAGAAGAGTTGGATGTTCTACTATGATATGAAAAACAGTCTTCAGAGTTACTCATGAAACCTCCCCATCTATCTTGGCAAGGGTAGGCTCACATCTGCAGATTGTGTGCTTCCAAGAGTGAGGACCGCAATGTCTTCATCTTGGAGTTTTCAGCAGACATGATGATGTATGGGAAGAAATATGTATTCCGGGGATATATGACTGATTTATTTTTATATTCAGCACACATTATTAAGTGTTTTGATTTGTTTTACATTTTAGGGATAACAATTGATATGAGGAATGCAAGTGTAAATAAAACATAAAGAGTCCCCATTTTCATTCATTTCATTCTAGCAAAGTAAGACAGATAATAAAGAAGGTGAGAGAATTAGTCAGAGATAGCCACAAGAACTGAGCTAAGAAGAGACAGACAGACAGATAAATAGACAAATGTAAATGATACAAGATAGAAAAACACAGATACATGATAGACTGATGGTGATGGATATAAATAGATAAAGATCATAGATTAACAATTGACAGCAGGTATAGATGACAGTACATATAGGCAGATTAGGTAGATGATAGAGTAATACAGATAAATTATAAGTGCTAGAGAAATATAGATTATGAATGGTAGTTGTAAATAGGTAGATAGACAAACGACTCATTATAAGACTTGACTCATAGGATAATAGACATGAAGATATGTCACCATTTGCAACCTTGACCTGGAGAACCTAGAAAAGTAACTGTGTAATTTAGCCCAAAGCCTGAGAATAAAAATGACAATGATATCTTTAATAACATGGAAAAAGTAATGAGAAGGAAATATTGGTGTTTCTGGAGTTTAAAGGCTTAAGAACTAGGAACTGCAATGTCCGAGGGCAGGAGAATATTGAAGTTCTAGATCAAGAAAAGAGATAGAACTGATCATCCTTCTGCCTCTGTACAGTCCCTGAGCCTTTGATGGGTTAGATCCTTTCTCACATCGTCTGTTATTCAAATTCTTTCCTCCAGAAATGCTTTCAAGGGCATGGCCAGATATAATGGTCATTCCTTAGCTTGTTCAACACAATTATCTACCATAGGCTGGAACATGGGTAGCATATTTGAAAGCCTCCCGTGCCACAGATAAAAGTTCCGCAGGGGAGGATGTAAGGCATACTGAGATTGCGATTATTCAGCAAGAATCTTACATTTCAATAGTAATGGAGGAACATTGTATAGCAACCTTACTTGTGGAAAACTAGAGAGAAAAGGAAGGAATATAAACACTTTATTGAAAGACGGACTAGAATGAGAGAAAGGAGAGAAATGAGGGTAACCTGCATGTAATGTTGCTGAAAAGAATGTTTTTACCCTACTCGAGAGCATTGGAGGTTTTCAGCATAGTGGTGACACATTAGATAAGTATTTCTGCCGATAGACCTGTTAAAATAATATACATTAGAAAACTTGATGCATGAAGGAGATATTATTTGCCCAGGGTCACACAACTGATACACAAAACACATGAAACCTATTTATAGACTTCCTGGTCTATGATTCTCATATTGCTCCCACAGAAAGAGTTTTCATAAATATGATTATGGTTGAAAAGAATGATTTAGTTTCTTTGCAAATGGCTCATTGATTATGTCTGGGGCCTGTTGAGTACTGTCTAGGAAAATAAGAAAAGAAATTAATCAATCCCAATATTCTAAGCAGGTAACTCTGACATTCTTCATGTATTTAAATTCATATGTAATTGTGACTTTCTAGACAGAACATCAAGATTTGAGGCCAAATTGCCCACTTTTTGGATGCCTTCCTGTGGGTCATTTATGCATCAAAGTGTCCTTAGTTTTACTTTTATATATGATAAGCATCACATGGAAGAAGTTATCAGTGAATTTGAATTGATGTACTCCTTTATTTCATAGACAAAAAGCAAAAAACGTCAAACCACCATATCACTGCATATGAGTACTACACACACTTATTTTATTTGTCTCCTTAATCTGAGACTCTGTAGCTACAAATGATTGACCTGATGGTAACATTGTATCAGTATACGATTGGCCACTCTGTTCTAAAATCTGTGTTCTTGGAATGAAAAAGACTATCCACCTATATAGCTGACGAATAGCGTGTAACACAACAAAAACCATCAGTATTGCAACAAGTTTAAATTCCGTTATTGAAAGACAATTCCCAATAGCACATTTATATTGTTTATCATTTCATTGGCAAAAGAATGTCATAATTATTAAATAAAGTTCTGAAATAATCAAAGTGGTAGCAATCTTAGAATTTCACTTAAAATAATGATCTAAAATAATTATAAAATTAGTTGTCACTGTTATCACATAATTCTTAGAAGCAGGGAAAAACACTTTTGTTTGCATTGAAGAATATAGACTCCCAGGAAGGAGAAATCCTCTGTAGACCAGGGACATCTAGGGCTATCCCCAGATACCCTAGACATGCCTAGAACTGTTCTAGATGCTCTATTCCTTCTCCTGTCCTGGTCTCAGCTCTAGGGATCAGAGTGAAGCATCAGTAGGATTAAGTCATATGCACACATATGCATATTGCTGCTTTCTTTATCTGATCCTTAGTGTTTACAAAGTGCACTCATTACGTGGCATCTCTTTTGCTTCTGTTTCAGTTTGATGTCAATCAGTTACTGTCTTAGTCAGGGTTTGTTTGTTTGTTTTTTTTTTTGTTTGTTTTTGGGTTTTTTTGGTTTTTCAAGACAAGGTTTCTCTGTGTAGCCCTGGCTGTCCTGGAACTCACTCTGTAGACCAGGCTGGCCTTGAACTCAGAAATCCGCCTGCCTCTGCCTCCCAAGTGCTGGGATTAAAGGCATGCACCACCATCGCCCAGCTTAGTCAGGTTTTTTATTCCTGCACAAACATCATGACCATGAAGCAAGTTGGGGAGGAAAGGGTTTATTCAGCTTATTTTCACATGGCTGTTGATCACCAGAGGAAGTCAGGACTGGAACTCAAGCAGGTCAGGAAGCAGGAGCTGACTCAGAGGCCATGGAGAGATGTTCCTTGCTGGCTTGCTTTTCTTGGCTTGCTCAGCCTCCTCTCTTATAAAACCCAAGACTTGTAGCCCAGGGATGGCACCACCCACAAGGGGCCCTATCCCCTTGATTAGTAATTGAGAAAATGTCCCACAGCTGGGTCTCATGGAGGCACTTCCCCAACTGAAGCTCCCTTCTCTGTGATAACTCCAGCGTGTGTCAAGTTGACACACAAAACTAGCCAGTACAATTGACCCCTTGTCAACTTGACACAAAAACACATCACTATTAAGTCTCAACCCTTGTGTTTTTATTTATCTCCAAGATCTAAAGTCTCACAGTCTTTATATATTAAAAGTTCAATCAATTTAAAGTGTCCAATATCTTTTAAAATTCAAAGTCTCTTAACTGTGGGCTCTACTAAAATATATTTTTTCTTCAAGAGGGAAAAATATCAGGGCACAGTCACAATCAAAAGCAAAACCAATGTCTGGGATCTAACTCACGATCTTTTGGGTTCCTCCAAGGGCTTGAGTCACCTCTCCAGCTCTGCCCTTTGTAGCATATATCTTGTCTTCTGGGCTCCAGATGCCTCTACTTTACTGCTGCTGCTGTCCTTGGTGGTCATTGCATGGTACTGGCATTCTCAAAACAATGCTGTAACTAGGCTTTACCAATAACTCCTCATAGACTGTCTTTATGGTGTCAAGCCTCAACTCCTTTGCATGACACCTTCAGTCCTGGGCCATCAATTGCAAACTGAGGCTGCACCTTTACCAATGGCTTTCTATGGCCTCTCACTGTGCTGAGCCTCAGCTACTCTTCATGACCCCTTCGTGCTGTCAAAATCAGTACCACCTGGGTGACTCTTACACATTACCAAGTCCTGCTGCAGCACAAGGTACAACCTTGGCTATCTCAGGAACACAACCTCTTTGTGCTCTCAGAAAACACTTCCCAAAAGATGTTACCTCAATGATGTTGGTCTCTTCTTAATCACTGCTAATTTCTTAGCTCCAGCTAACCAGCATCAATAGTCTCAGTAATGCAAAGTTTTCTCTTTAGTAGTTTTGGTATCTTGTTAATCACAGCTGATACTTCAGCCCCAGCTAACCAGAACCACAGAATCTTCACAATTAAAACAACATGGCCCTGATAAGAGTCTTTAATTTTCCCTCTGAAATTTCACAAGCCAGGCCTCCATCTTTTGCACTGTTCTCAACATGATCTTCCAAGCTCTCACAGACATTCCACAGAGTTTTTAACAAACAGTGGCTCTTCTAGCTCAAAGTTTCAAAGTCCTTTCACAGTCCTCTCCAAACGTGGTCAGGTTGTCACAGGAATATCCCACTATGCTGGTACCAATTTGTCTTAGTCAGGGTTTTTATTCCTGCACAAACATTATGACCATGAAGCAAGTTGGAGAGGAAAGGATTTATTCAGCTTACTTTCACATGGCTGTTGATCACCAGAGGAAATCAGGACTGGAACTCAAGCAGGTCAGGAAGCAGGAGCTGACTCAGAGGCCATGGAGAGATGTTCCTTGCTGGCTTGCTTTTCCTGGCTTGATCAGCCTGCTCTCTTATAGAACCCAAGACTTGTAGTCCAGGGATGGCACCACTCACAAGGGGCCCTACCCCCTTGATTACTAATTGAGAAAATGTCCCACAGCTGGGTCTCATGGAGGCACTTCCCCAACTGAAGCTCCCTTCTCTGTGATAACTCCAGCCTGTGTCAAGTTGACACACAAAACTAGCCAGTACAGTTACTCTGAGAGTATGATAACTAGTCTATCTGAACCTGTCTTTCTTGGTTTAACCATTCACTGGTTCTTTAGGTCCATTCCTCAAACACATTCTGGATATAGAGATAAGTCTGATTTGGCAAACAATAAGCCATATAGTTTCTTAACTCATTATGCCTGCTACCTAGGGCTTGTTAGGTGTGTGGTTGGGATCAACTTCAAAACACAATGTTGTTGTTGATATCATTGACAAAGGCAGAGGCTGTTTCACAGGGTTTTCATTTTTTTAAACTTTTATCAAGAAATGAAATTTTATAAATTATTGACTTCTTGTGTTCATTACTGCTTCTGTGACTTATTACAAGTTGCTTGCATTAAATCCTTCCATTTCTTCCTTGGTCTTCTGGTTCCTAGAACAGTGTTGAGAGTGGCTTATGTCTACAAAATCATATGGCTAGTTTCTAAAAATTAGCATCATTATATACAAGGGAGTAAATGTGGTCGAGGTAGAAGGAAAGTTGGGGAATGCCAAAATATGAGAGACTTGAGTCGTTGAGAAGTGGTTAGCCAAGGAAGAGAGAGATGGTATCCAAGAAAACTAGAAAAGCCAATAATCAGAAATCTGCAAAAGGTTGTATGCAGATATGGGAAACAAGCTAGATGGCGAACGTTTTAGGTGCATGTAAGAATGAGAGATCTGAATAAGGGGGTTGTAAGGCTCAAGATGAAAAGAGGGGAGATGTTAGAGATGGCTCTTAGAAAAGACTTTAGATTTAAGTCCCACCCCTCATAAAAGGAACTTCTTTAAGTAGCATCCAGATCATTACAAAAAGACACAAATGATCAAAACAGATAAAACAACGGTCTGTGGGATGTCCAAGCCTATTGATATATCAGCAAAAAGGTCCCTGCATCAAAGCTCAGAGAAAATGGTGGAAATTGAGATGGGAAGATCATAAAAACGAGAGAACCCTGGCATCTTCTGAGAGATAGTAGGGTCTCCTATACATGACAAAGAAGCTACATTCACAGATCCTCAAAAACATGGTTGCCTAAACATAATCACATCATGTGAAATGCTACAATGGAAAGGGGAGCCCTCAGAAGGTCCCTTCCCTAGATGAAGAGCTTTGGGCAGGTTATAACTGTGAGGAAGAATTATCCTGTGATAGATGATCCAATTCCAAGCAGTCAACCCTAAACACATATGCACATGGACCAACACTAAATGAGCCTAACAGGATTATAAATGGTATATGCAATAATAATGAAAGGATAAGAGGCCATGAATTTGAGGAGTTAGAAGGAGGAAGAGGAGGGAAGAAAGTACGTGAATATCATACCCATATATGAGATTCTAAAAAATACATACTAAAAATTAGGTAAAAAATTCCTAATATCCTGATTTAGACAAGCTAGAAGTTTGCAATGGAAATAAAAAGAATTATCTTAAAAAAGTAAAGAGAGCAATGTGCTATCTGTCAATCAAGCTCATGAGGTAAGGAAGACATCGTAAGACAGAAAGACCTCCAGTGACCAGGGATTGATAGAAATGGCATTACATTTTTAATAGTCATGGTAGTTGAAGAAACTAAAAATTTTAAGTGCTACTATAATTATCACTTTCACACTGCTATGACCAAATGCCTGACAACACAACTTACAGGCAGATTTATTCTGGTTCACGCAGCAGAGGGTAATGTGCCCCATCATGGCAGGAAACGGATGGCGGTTAAAAGTGTGTGGATGGGAGGAAAGAGGAGGAAGGCGAGGAGGAGGAGGAAGCCACCATGAGGGGAGAGGAACCATGAGCACATGGCCAGGAGAAACATTTCTAATAAGTGACCATGACCCTCCGTGCAACCCACACTGTCCCAGGACTCAACCCAAGCCCATCTGTGCCTCAGACGGCAGATCTTATGAGTCCATGTGTGAGTACCAGAGAGCCAAGTGCCAAGACCCAGCCCTGGCGGTGGTCCATCGAGGTAGATGCAAAGATGCTGGCCAGAGCAAGTGTCGCCTGGAGAGGGCTCAGGCCTTGGAACAGGCCAAGAAGCCTCAGGAGGCTGTGTTTGTCCCAGAGTGTGATGAGGATGGTTCCTTCACACAGGTGCAGTGCCATACATACACAGGGTACTGCTGGTGTGTCACTTCAGATGGGAAGCCCATCAGCGGCTCTTCTGTGCAGAATAAAACTCCTGTATGTTCAGGTCCAGTCACCGACAAGCCCTTGAGCCAGGGTAATTCAGGGAGAAAAGACGATGGCTCTAAACCCACACCTACAATGGAGACCCAGCCTGTGTTCAATGGAGATGAAATCACAGCCCCCACCTTATGGATTAAGCACTTGGTAATCAAAGACTCCAAGTTGAATAACACCAATGTAAGAAATTCAGAGAAAGTCCATTCTTGTGACCAGGAGAGACAGAGCGCCCTGGAAGAGGCCCGGCAGAATCCCCGAGAGGGCATTGTGATCCCCGAGTGTGCTCCTGGTGGGCGCCCACGGCCTGGGACTTCCACACGCTATGTGATGCCGAGTTGTGAGAGTGACGCCAGAGCCAAGAGCGCAGAGATGGATGACCCTTTCAAGGACAGGGAGTTACCAGGCTGTCCTGAAGGGAAGAAGATGGAATTTACTACCAGCCTGCTAGATGCCCTCACCACAGACATGGTTCAGGCCATTAACTCAGCAGCGCCCACTGGAGGTGGGAGGTTCTCAGAGCCAGACCCCAGCCACACCCTGGAGGAGCGAGTGGCGCACTGGTACTTTAGCCAGCTGGATAGCAACAGCAGCGATGACATTAACAAGCGGGAAATGAAGCCATTCAAGCGCTGTGTAAAGAAGAAAGCCAAGTCCAAGAAATGTGCCCGGCGCTTCACCGACTACTGTGACCTGAACGAGGATAAGGCCATCTCACTGCCTGAGCTGAAGGGCTGCCTGGGTGTTAGCAAAGAAGGTGGTAGCCTTGGCAGCCTCCCTCAGGGAAAACGAACAGGCACAAACCCATTCATCGGACGCCTCGTCTAAAGATCAGAAAAATCAAAAGGCCAATGGAGAGTCCAAGGAGACAGGACTGACCATCAGACACCTGACCCTCAGCGCTGCCCGTGGCTCAGCCATAGCCTGTGTAACATAAGTGGTGCCCACCATGTTTGCACTTTTAATAGCTCTTATGTGTGTGTTTTGTTTCTGGTTCCATTTGTAAACACCAGTTATCTAATACCACAGTGGGAACAGGAAAGGGAAGAAAAGCTATTTGTTCTCTCTTTTGTTGTTGAGTTTTTTGGATCTGCTACTGACAACTTTTAGGTTATCGGGGGTGAGGGGTGGGGTGGAGAAGAAAGAGATTTATATACTGTATATAAATATATATGTAAATTGTATAGATCTTCTGTACAGGCATCGACATCACTGTTTATCCCTCCCTTCCCTCTACTTTCTCTGGACTCACAGTCCAATTCTCTCAAACTGTATCCTTAGCTTACCCCAGCTTCACTGCAGATGGACTCTGAGAGATGGGAGCCCTGTGCTTGTGCTGTGGATAGCATGTCTTCTTCTGGTGGGAAGAGGGTACTGGTCCACACCATTAGCTCTCAAAGTCCAGACACTTGGCCGTTGGCTGGGTAGGTGGGGAGCCCAGTTCCTGTGATAGCCAGCGTGGATTCCAGTTCTCCGGTGGCCCACTTGTCTGTTCTATCCAGATCCCTTGGCTGTTTATGGTGAATAATGGACCAAGCTCTACTTGAAGGGGTTGAATGTGGCTGCTTTAAGCATCTCCACCCATGTTCAGCACCTCCCCTATGTAGGACCTGAGAGATGAGACCCCAAGCAGGTGAGGAAAAAGACACTCAGCAGGGTTTTCCTTCAGCATCTCTGAGGAGATGGCACAGAAGACCTGAGCCAGCCCTTCTGCGAACCCACAGAGAGTCTCCACAAGCATGTCACTCCCAACACTAGAGTCTGACTAGGTTTTATTTCAATGCTCTCCCTCCATCTCTTGCCCTCATCCTCACTGATTGGGTCAGCCACCTTGTTGACCAATACTGGAGTTGCTCTTATCTCTCTGGCTTTTCTCATGGACTTCCAGAATTCTAGAATTGACACGGCATCCCTGACCTCTGCTTCCCCAGGAGGAATAGGAGCAATGATCCAGCTCTAGGAAAATCTAGGCTTTTGCACAGAGTGTCACCTGGATTGCATCAGGGCAGATAAGCAGTTTTTTCTGTCTAGGTGGCACGCTGATTCAGATGTCCCTCAGTCAGAGCAGCAAGTGACATTTAGCAGCTCTTCCCATGGTCAGCCATGATGAGTGAGGGAGGCCAGGACCTGTGCTTTTGCTGGCTTGCTCTCGGCAGTCTGCCTTGCCTGGGATTGCATCTCAGTATCCTGTAAATGCATCCACCATGGTAAACCCTATTCTATCTTGGGTCTGGGAGGCATTGGCCACATAATGTTGCCCACATGTGGGAACATAGCCTTCTTGGGGCTTGATTTGATGAAGCCTCAGCTCCAGAAGGTTCCTGCTGTTCTGGTGGAAGTCACACATGTTGTCCCACAATGACCAGTGACCCCGTCCTGCATGGGAAGGTGGAAAGAACACCTTCTCTTGGAGCCTTGAGCAGAAACACCACACACAGCGTGCTGGAGCCGAATGGCCCTCACAGCAGACTCCAGCCCCATTTCCTGGCCTGAAGGAAATGTGCACAGAGAAGCCACCTGTATGTAGGAGTTTAGACTCTGACCAGCCAACTTCTCTCTCACAGATGGGCGTAGGTTGTGCTGTATGCTTTCCCCCTTGGGGAGGTAGGAGCAAGGACAAGTATTTGTAGTCTGTTTTATAAAAAATAAAAATGGGTAAACTTCGAAAAAAAAAGTGTGTGGATGAATTCTATCACAAATAAAGCCCACATTTCCTGTTTGCTATTCATATCTTATAAACAAACTTTCTAGTATGAAGACATGTGTCCACCATTCAACTGGCAGCAAGAAGACATTAACACATATTACAATACGGGATAAACTACATCATACAGCTCATAAAGCCTCCTATCAGAGTTGAGCTTCTGATTGAGTGATTTTGACCATCAGAAAGATCGCCTGTGACAGGCAGGAGCTTAGGGAAACTACTTGTTACAGGTAGTTACCAGAAAGAAGGGAAGAGGGCAAAGAGCGGAGCTGGTCTCTGCCCTCAAACACTTCTTTCATGACCCTAAATAAACCAGATAGTCCCATGTCCACAAGTTTCCACAGGATCCCTAAACAATTCTGCAGCTGGAAACCGAGCATTCAAACACATGAGCATATGAAGACATGTTACATCTAACCCTAAGAACTATTGTTTAACAATGACTATTTTTCCAATAGTATAAGCTTTTTCCCTTTCAAAGTATTTCTGAGATGCTGTTGACCCGTGCAGTCATGTAGGAAGACTCCCTTGGGCTAATGACTCTGGTAGGCAGGTAGCAGGGCACTGATATGGCATGCTCTCTACCTCATGACGGTCAATTAAAATCTAATGGGGCTTGTGAGAGACAGTTCTGGAAAATTGAAAAGGAATGTATAGACAGAAATTATTGGTAATATTAATCAAACAATGAGCATTTAATGTTGACTCTACGACACAAAGGAATCTGATATTATCATTAATATTTATGGTGAAGATGCTTAATGACAGGAAAAGAATAATTTGTGCAAGGGAGGAGACTGGCTAGACGATCTGAACCTTACTTGTTTGAATTTAGTCTTTAATGTCTTGCTGATGTAATCTGACTTCCATTAGTGTTCAAATGACCATTGAAAATAATGATTCTAGAAATATGTGCTGAGAACCAGTGAGGCAGACAAATTAAAACTGAGACAGAAATCCTTAGTGGTGACTCAGTTTGAGAACTAAAACTAAAACTAGAACTAAAACTTGGGTGCTACTATATTTGGTAGTCATGAGTTCACAAGGGTTGAGAGGTGAGATCTTTATGGATGTATTGGTTTGGATATCACACCAGAAGGAAGTAAGATTCTGTCAGTAAGATCGAGAGCTCCTAATAAGATCAACTGAACTGTGCACAGACAACAGGAGTACAGTCTTGGACTTGGGGCTATCCCAGTGAATATCATTCATTAATTTGGTAAATCTTTGAAGTAGTTACCACATCTTATCACATACCAGGGGCTGCCGGTGAACAGGTAGACAAACTCCATGCTCTCCTGAAAATAATTCTCTACCAAAAAGGAATGGTGATACATTGTGTGTATATATATATATATATATATATATATATATATATATATATATAGAGAGAGAGAGAGAGAGAGAGAGAGAGAGAGTGTGTGTGTGTGTGTTTGTGGTGTGTTGAGAGAAAAAGAGTAGAAAGAGAGAGATGGAAACAGAGAATGTTGCTATTTTTAAAAAGTGGTTATATGTATAATAGGTTCCTGACCCTGAATTTGCACTTTCAAAGAGAAGGCTAACACATCTCAACATACTGTCACATAACAGATTGATGCTATAAAATAGTCCATGCCATTCAGTTACAATTACATGCTACTCTAAAATCAGAATATCTATCTGCAGAGACATGTCAAGTCAGGCCAATAGGGTAATATCTCACACCAGAAGACAGGCTACCTTTTAGGTACCACTTCAACCTTTCTCTCTTCAGGGTGTGGAGATGGGGTGGATTTCGTTTAACGCAAGCGCTGCTCACAAGCTACTGTCAGATTGTTTTTGCTATGATACTAAATGCCAGCTTTGAGAGCCAATATGTAGAGAATGTTTGAACTCCATAGCTCATTATGTACTTTATTCTGCACTGAAATATTTTCAAAACATCATCAATAAAGTAGGATCACTAAGAGAACTGTCACCTTCCCCTTCAATCCTATAGAAACGTGTATTGCACATGGAAATATTTGACAGGGAATTCAATAAACTCTTTCTCTATTCTAGTCTGTCCTGATGGGAAAGAACTGTATGAACTATGTATGACTAAAGGATAAATGATCCAGCAGAAGCTTTATTGTGAGTGTGTACCGTGACCCACTTCCACACTGCCCTTCCAAATCTTTGCACTAGAAATGTTCCCCCATCAGTGTTGCCCAGACCTGCAAAGATTTCTGTGTCTTTCTGCTTAAATCGAAAAGTTCTTCTAAATCCCTGAAATTAGAGTAAAGACAATATTCTCTCTGGGAAACGCATGGGGAGAAGAGTAGAATATGTTTGTTTGTTTGTTTGTGTTTATTCCTATAGATCCATTCTACGGATGCTCATGCAATACCTATGTGGCAGACATAAAGGTCTTAAGACATCAATGTCTCTGCAGTACAAACAGCAGCAACGTGTTTCTTCTCTCTGTGAGTCTGAGTTTGATTGACACAGATGGTTTCATCCTCACTACGCTGTCTTTATCCATATACCAGCTGTTCTAGGAAATCCATATCTTTATGGGCACTGAGCCCTACCTAATAAATCTGAAAGTCTTTTCCTTGAGTGTCTACTGTGGGCTAAAAGGAGCATTCTCATAGATTATGACTTATGGGACACTTGGAGGATGGTATCAAACTCCCTATCCTTGCATCTTGGCTGTGCTAGTGTGCAGTTCTTCTCCTCAGACCAACGAAAAGTCGTCAGACCTATGGTAGCAAGCCATGGTTATTGGTCGAAAATAATAACAGCTCTCTTCCTTTGGGAAAGTCTCAAACCCTATTTCAGATTATTATAATATTATAAGCAGCAGTGAGCACAATGGGCATGTGGTTTGGAATGAAACAAAGAAGCAAGTTTGATTACCTTGATTAGAGCAGCCAAAAAAATTCATAGTTTTCACTAGAACATTATCGAATTTCTATTTCTTCCCTATTTGGCTTCCGGTATGCTGAATTTTTTAAAATGTATTTCTAGCATCATGTGAAAACAAAATGCATCATACATTTCGATAACTACATGTTTATTTTTCTGGCAGAATGGAAGTAAATAATAGTAACCAAATAGACAATGCCAACTGCCATCGCGGAAGCAAAGCTGGGATTGGATTGGTGCTGCTGACCAACTGCCAAGATCTGTGGAGCAGAGCTGACAGGTGATCATCCTGCTCGGATGTAAAAATACTAGTTTGGGGGGTGTTGACTGAACTGGGTGGTGTTTTTTTACTGGTCATGAAGACACACAGTTAACGAGGCATGAAAGTTTCTACTGCCAATCCCCAGCACATACTACTTGCTCAGCTATCTGTCTGGTAGGGAGGAGCAATGTGTGTTGCATTTGTTTCATATTTCATTATTGAATAACCTGCCAGGGTCTACCATCCTTTGGGCTTGTTAAATCACATTACAAACTTTAAAACCAACATATTAACTGCACAATCCATTCATTATCTCTGCTCTTTACAAATGTTGGAATTTCACTCGCAATCTAAATATAAAGGTCTTTGACTATTTTCTTACATACATGATAAAATATCCTATTTAAGGTGATTTATTGTTAGGGCATTTTCTTTTGTTAAGATGTACTTATTTTACTCATTTCACTTTCAACATAATCCTGTGTGCCTATTTTTTTCTGAAACCAGGACTTTGATCATCATCAACTAAACATAGTCACGAGGGAGTAAGAAGAGTACAGTAAAGTTTATGCTCAAAATTGTTGTAACTGAGAATATCAAATGTGAAAAACTCATCAGGAGAGTAAAATGGGGTGAGTGGGTATTTCTGAGGTAATTTAGAATGTAATTCTAGCTGTAGCTTTCCATAGAGGGGCCTAGTTATCCCAGCCCAGGAGAGGGTAATGGATCTCGCTCGTCCCACCATAAAAATGTTTGGGTGATGAAAAAGCCAATGCCCAGGGAGTATTTGCCTAGAGTGTGAGCTTTCTGGAAAGGGTAATTTAAAGGGGATAAAGGCAATAAGCAATGGAAAATCAGGCAGGACAAGGGTGCTCTTGACTTGGGGAGGAGATGATCAGAGTTAGCTGGTGGCCAGAGGTGGGCTACTCCTGAGCCTGTGAGTCGCTTCAATAATGTGTGTGTGCATGTTGGGGAGACACATGAACATTTTCTATATCAAGGGAATTTGGTTTGGGGAGAGTGAAGAGAGTTTCTGAGAAGACATAAACATCATGTTGCATTAAGAAAGGCTTACCTCATTCCAGAATCTTGATCACATTATGCAACTTTAATTACAGGAGAATTTAAACATGACAAAAACAAAACAAAACAAAATAACCAGCTAATCATGATAGAAAAGTTCAGCAGCAAATCTTATTGGTAGTCTCCTCCTTCACAGCTAAGACTAGAAAATTCTGTATCATCTTTCTGAATAAAAATTGGAAGTGGAAATGTACATGTAACGAATGGGAAAAATGTTAATTTTTGCTCACTTGGCTCTTTAGACATATGAATAATTTAAAATTATCTTCATTATTAATCAGTGCTCACACAGATTTAGTGGCTGACAAATATTTCATTGTAAAAGTAAGAGAAACATGATTAGATGATTAAAACTCAGCACTGCGCAAAAACCTCTCTTCTTTTCTCTTCTTGGCATGGAAGAAGTTTGCAGTGTTAGCAGATATGAAGGTCCGTGGAAGTGGGAAGAAGGGAGGGAGTGAGGGAAAGAAGGATGGAGGGAGGGAGAGGGGGAGGGAAAATAGAAGAATGGAGGAAGGAGGGCTCCAGAATAAAAGCCAGGCCAAACTGTAGGGAGCACTACTTACTATGGAAAGGAATATGACTTCTCCCCTTTGCTTCAGGTTCATAGTTCCAGTGCAGCTGTGTACTCAAGAGAAGATAATGTGTCTTCATTTGCAATCATAGCAAAAGGAGGTCTTTGAACTGAGAGATGGTAAGCAAGCAGAAGCACCTAATGTCTGACAAAGATCACCTGTGTTCAGGTGACATAGTAGAAATAGGATACAAGGAAACTGATCTACCAGAGAAGAGTTTTAGCTAAAACGTTTGCTTATGGATGACGTGTTTGTAGTTAAGAAAACGGCCTTATAAAGCATCCCTTACACGGTACTCCTGGTGCCCTTTTGCTTACAAAAGGCCAACGAGTTCTCTCTGTCAAAACCTGAAGTTAGTAACCAAAGCTGAAGAGTCATACTTTTTAAGCTGTACCTAGAAGTGTTGCTTCCAGCAAAACTCCAGCTCAACAGATCTGGAATCTGCATGAACCCCCACAACCAGCCAGGACGTGGGCTCACTGTGGCCCAGCATATTTTAGCGGGACAAGAAGAAGCATCTAAGGATATTGTTGTCTTTAGGTAGAGCCTATGAGGCTTGGAAGAGTAAATGTGGAACCTTTCCCTGAAGCAGATAAAGGCCTTCTGGCAGTGGGGCAGACGGGGCAATTCTTATGTAAATTACCTGGAAGTAGAATCAGCTAAATGTCTTAGCAGTTGCTTATCCACCCACCTACTCATCTCTCTACCAATTCACCCATATTACAAGTATTTGTATTTATGGTACCCTGGACACTGACATTTGCAACATATTCCTAAGTGGTCCATATACTTCTTCAGTACTTTTCAGTTTTCTTGTTAGTAAAGTTCTCTTTGTAGACACATTAAAGGCTTGTCTGGGAGATTTTGTTGTCAAGAATGGAAGGCCAAGGGTCAGCAGTAAGCACCCAGGAAGCCAAACGGGGAAAAATTCAATGTAGTCACTGCCCAGCTACTGCTCTGTTCTAGGAAATGACGTCACCTACAAGTCATCTGTACTTTCTCTAATCCCCTTCCTCCTTCCTTCTCCTTTCCCTCCTTCCTTCTCCTTTTATCTGTTCTTTCAGTTCTGGAGACAAAAACAAGAGGTTTTCATGTGCTAGGTAAATGCTTTACCACTGAGATTCAGATCTGACCCCATTCCCTGTTAAACACAGCCAGCCGGGCTTTCACCTACATTTTTACACCCAAGCTGCTTATGGTAAAGATATCAACTCTCGACTCCACATCATCAAAACCAGTGGCTTACATTCAGTTCCACCTTACTTATGCTTGTCCTCAAGCTTCTCCTTGCCACATATCCTCCATTGGCTCCTATGACATCATGTGTCTTTGATTTCAACCCCCACCTGTACTCTTCTCCGTCTAGGTGTCTCTACTAACTAGAGACTAACTAACTAGAAGCAGAACTAACTTCTGCTTCTCCCCAACTATTCATGCTGAAGGCTTTAAGGCTGTTTTTTTGTCCTGGTTTTTATTCTGCAGTTCTCATCTGCTCTGATGTCAGATAACATTTGTCCATCAGGGACTCTCAAACTGATAACTATAAATGTGTTCCCAGCTCCCAAATTCTACATAGAGCCTAATATCCCTAGATATTTGACATCTTACATTAACCATGTCCTAGGGTTAGGATGTAGTTCAGTAGAAACACAAGAAATGAGATTGGATTCCCAGCACATGTACACAAGTGTGGTGGTTCATGCCTTTTATCCCTGAACTAACGAAGTAGATGCAGAATAATCAGAAATTCAAGGTTATTCTGACTATATTTAGTGAGTGCAAGGGCAGGCTTGGATACATGAAATTGTCGCAAAACATTCTCTTTCTCTTACACACACACACACACACACACACACACACACACACACAC
>JADRCD010200972.1:2229-40674 GCA_019843815.1 Montemys delectorum
AAAAAAAAAAAAAAAAAAAAAAAAAAAAAGAAAAAAAAAGAAAAGAAAAGAAAAAAAAGTGATCAGGTGAGACTATGCTATCATGGTCCACAACGATTCAAAAATGGGGAGATATGCTGGGAGGAGAAGGGAGCTGGAGTCTCACCTGGCTGAGCCATCACTTGGATGTTACAGACGGCAACTGTCAACAGCAGGCCTAGAAGCGTGGCAGAGACTGGCATGGTGGTAGAGGAAGAGAGAGCTGGCTACAGTGAGAGTTGGCTGGTTCCAGGCTGGCCTCTGTCTGTCTCTCTGCATTTCTGGCAGCTCTGCGAAGCCTTTTATTGTAAGCCAGGGGGTGGAGTCAGGCAGGGAGCTTGGTGCCAAAGAATAGCATCACCCTGGATGAGTGATGGAAAGTGGAAGTTGGAGTCTGCTGAGTAAGTACAGAGCCCTGGGATGTTTCCAGGAAGTAGAGAGAGAAACTGTGGGTTAGAATTTGGTACTTTTCCAGCCACTACTGGGAGCAAATAAAGCTGCACAGGGAGTGGGGGCGGGAAGAAGGAAGGAATGGTAGCAATCATACTAGACTGTGACCACAAGTGTGAATGGAGTAGATTTGCTTTCACTGAAATAAAAGGAAGTGGCTAGGGCACCTAAAGTCCTAAGGGAAAAGATACCTGGAAGCATGTCCTAGCTTGCCCCTGGCTCAAGAAAGCTTGGAGCTGGGAAAGGGGCCCCAATAAGTCCACTGATTTCTTGGTTATCAGGCCTTGTTGAATACAGCATTCTCTCCATTTGGTGGCTCCCAGATGTTTTATGGAACTAAGGAGCTTTGTGACATTGATATGAACTGTCTGAGTTTTACAATTCCAGACCTGGAAAGCCATATAAATGAACTCATGGTGCAGAAGAGATTTCTATGCAAAACCCACCTAGTGCTTACTCTGTGCCAGGAGTGTTTGGAACCCTTCACAATGCAGTCTCTTAATTCCCCAGCCCTGGTAAGTAGATGTTGTTAATCCATATTCTAAGATCAGGCAGCGGAGGTCCAGAAGGGTTATACAGGTAACTGCCCTAAGATCCCCTGGAACAGGACTCAGGTAGCTCCAGTCTGGCTATCATCATGCTACTAACAGACAGCTAACGGGCCATAGAGAAACATTCCTTTTGGTTAAGTCACGATGAACTAGGAGTCTATAGTCAATGTTTACTACTCCTGGTAGCTCTCCACCCTGCTTCCTTCATGATTTCCAGGGACCATGAACGAGCCAACTGGAATGTCTGGTTTAACTCAGCTTTCTAGGCGTAGAATTTCTCTAGAAACAGTGTGATCAAAGTAGTAAAATCTGAAAGTCCTTAGAAATAATTTCAGCAGGCTTTTTACAAAAATAGCTCTCTCACAGGCATGCCAGTGGCTGAGTAGGGTCTACCACTCAGGTATCTTGATTTCCTCATTCCTCTGTAGCATCCTTCTGAGTCTTTCCTGATGTGCAGGGATGTACCTAAGATTCATCTTTCATAGAGAGTCATGGAGACAATGACTGTAAAGGAATGGGGGGATTCTTGGAAGAGAGCTGTTCTATAGTTACTATATTTGTGATAGGAAATAAGTGTTATCAAACAAGCTACTGTGTTTATTCCACTGCAAGTGGTCCTTAGCAGCATTATGATGGCTTACTGGGAGACAGACTTAATTAGTTGTCAGAAACCTAATAACCCATAGCTAATACAGGTGGCAAAGGGGACTGGTGCTTCCAGAATGCTTTCTTAGACATGAGATTTAATGTCTCATGATGGATGTTAGTTTCCTAGTTTGCTGTACCTCTTGGGACCCTCTTTTTGTTCTGCCTGTATCATGATCTTGCTAGTCGATGTCCTCCTCCTGACTAGTGTCTAAATTGTTCTGAATTTGGCTCAATTCTTTCCCTGTATATTACTCAATTCCACTCAAACATGTGAATTATTTTAGGACTGGAAGGAGTATTTGTGCATAATCATTTCTACTCAGAGCATCTCACTACTACTTCCAGGAAGTTTTCCTCATGTTCATAGAAGCCATATCTCATCTATGAGCATGCTATCTATGAAATATAGTCATTCTTTTGGGTTTTCTGTGGCATTAACAAGTTGAGAGATGCCACTATTAAGAATCTGAGACTTTTATTGTAAGCCAGGGGGTAGAGTCAGGGAAATTGTATAGTGTTGCCTTGTCTTTCTATGTGAGGAAGCTGATTCCTAACTGAGATACACAGATTCATGTGGTCTAAAGTCACAGGAAAAAGACCTTGGCTTTGTGGGCAGGCTTCTGAGCCTGGGAGGTCACCATTGGAAAGCAAATTGGCCACTGCAAGCTTCAGTTAGCACAGGAGGCACTTCGATGTGAATCATAAACAAAAGAAAGGAGAGTTATTGTCTGTTTCCCTCTCACTTCGCTCTGTCAACAAAGGATGGTCTTCCCAGAGGCAGAGTAGGATAAGAGCTTGGAAATTCCCATTCTGAGGCAGTATTGGAAGTTCCCAGATGCTTAGAGACAGATATTTAGCTGGAATGTGAGCTCCACATGCTGGGCCTACAGCCAAGCAATTCTCACATGGGCCTGAGAATCTGGAATGGCTCAACAAAGGCAACAAAGGCCTAGTCTGAGCTCTGGCTTGGGAGCAGCCAAGGGAAAGGCCCGGGGAAGAGATGTAAGGGGCTGAGGACTGATGTTCTACTGGTCCCCAGCATCCCAAGAGCCTTGGGACTTTTTTTTTTTTTAACCACCCAGATGGGCAATGGAAAGTTTTTCTAAGTGAATAACCTTCTCTTCCTTCCTGCACATGTACCCTGGTCAATGCCACATCCTCCCACTCAGTGTCAGAGTGGGAGAAAGAAGAAGTGACAGTGGGCTTTCTAGAAAGATCAGAAGTGCTTCCTAGGCCCTCAGCTTTCCTCTTGCACAGTTCTCTTGCTTGCTTACTCCTGTTTGTGTAGCTTACAGTCTTCTGACTTATACTTCTAGATGACCTCCCCATCCTCCCAAGCCTTTGCATGATGTGCATAGTTTGCACCTGTCCATGGTCATCCTCCAACCGCTATCCTCTACTCTCACCCAGTGAGCTCATAGGTCTGGGTGGACCAGGCCTATATTACTAGGACTTTGAAAAAGCCATCCTTTCAGGGACCATGGTTTACCATCATTTCTTCATAGACTGTCTAGTGGAAAGGAGGCCTCCAAGATGAAATGCTTATTCCTCAGATGGAGGAACTGAGGCCAAGATCAAGACTATGACATGCCCAGGGTGACTAAAACAAGTATTCACAGTGGCTTGGCTATGCACTTTCTCTGTGTTCTCTACCATCTGGTCCCAATGATTGTTTAGTCAGCATCCACTTTGGGCAAGCCTTAGGGAAAGGACCACTGGGGTGGGGGTGGGGTGGAGAGGGCCAGACTCAAAGAGCAGCTATCATCAGCATAGCAAGGATAAGAGTGAGCTTCATGAGAAATCTGAGCCATGCTTTCTCTAAGCCTTGTCAGCCAAGTAATTCCTGTGTTCTGATGTGGCTATGCTCCAGTTCCATTTTTGTGAAGGAACTGAGGGTATTTTTAAGATGAAGGTTGGCAGGGAATATTGGAAAATGAAGAAGAGAGTCAATTGCAGTAGGCTGGGTTGAATGGACAGGGGTCATCACTTATATTGTCTCCTGGATCAGTGGTGGCAGAGAGGCACTTGAGAGTCATGAGGTGAAAGCTACATAGTGACAAGAAGAAGTGAGGTAACCTGTTGGGAGGGCAAAAGTCTAAGTAACTCTGCAGCACCTTTGAGTTGCCCAGTATGGAAAACCTGCTATCCTCATTTGGGGCCTGAATGGCACTGGTAATGGTGGGTATGCTGATGTGTGTCAGGGTCAGGCAAGCACATTTGAAGTATCCCTGTGAAGGTGCTGATCTCTGAGCAGTCTTGGGTGGGGTAAAAGTCCTAGGGAAAGAGTCTGTGGATTAGCCAAGTAGAGCCAGAGACTTTGACTTAGTAGCTTTCAGTGGAGTCCTTTAGCAAGTGTGTTTTGCTCATCCGAGGGAAACTCAAGTAACATATAGAATAATACATTAACTAGACATATAATACCATGAAAGTTCTTGTGTGGATATAGAGAAGGCTGGGGCAGGACATTAATGATGAGTTCAAGGGTTTAGCAGGCTTTGAACTTGAGTCATCACGAGTGGAGGAAAGGCACGTGTTGGAGAAAAATCTCTGGACACTGCACATTTTAGAATGCTTGTGTAGCCCGTGGCCTCTTACTGGAGATAAGATATTGATTCAGTGGCACTAAGGGCTGAGATATGCATTTATAGCTAGATAGGTGGTCCTGATGCTGTGAGGGTCCGGCTCCCCTAGAACCACCTGAAAACAGCAAAGTATAAAACTAGATGTTTAGGGATGGAACACCATGAACTTCTCATCTCTTCCAGAGTAGCTTCATGCCTAAGGTTCCTACATAAGCTTCAAGGACTAGTTGTGGTGTTGTGCATAGCAGTTGTATCTCTTTCTAAAGAGATGTTCTATGATTCTCCTAGGTCATCAGTAGTATCCACAATCTCCCAGTAGTCAAGAACCATTGGAGTATTGAAATAGAGAGTTCTGGACATCACTGAAAATTTCCTCAGTCAAAAGCTACATATATTTTTCCTATAATCTCTTCTCTTCTTTGGGATAGTTGATGGTCTGTATTTGAGAACCGAATGGCTAAAGCCTGTAGTATATCAGTAAGGACTGTGCTGACCAGTCTGTGCAGACTTCAAAGGAAGGAGGCATAGGAAGAAAAAGGAAGAAACAAGAGATGAGAGCAAGAAAGGAAGAAAGTAGACCAAGGGAGTCTCAAGGACTGTAAAGAACCTTCAGTTAGGTTACAACCACCACAGCCACAGACCTGTCTCTGCATATGTTCAGCTGTGCGGCATTGAGTAAATCTCTTGACCTTTCTGAACCTCTTGGGTAGAAGCTGATGAGTAAAGAGCTGTGTCTAACATCCTCATGCAACTTGTACGAAGAAATAAACCAAAACGCTTTGTAAGCATCCCATGCCAGTCTAAAGGTTGATGGCCATGGACCTGGGGACAACTAGAGGCACATGACAACTCCAGTAGATTTATATGCTCCTAGCCTTAAGCTTACTATGTAGCCCAGAATGCCTTGAAACTAGCAACTATCCTCCTGCTTCAGCTTTAGGACTACTGGGATTACAGGTATATACCTATGCCTGCTTATTTCTGTCTTATCTGGAGAGGAACAGTAATGTTCCATTTTACTAATCTTTCTTTCACCCCTTTTGTCCTATCTTCCCAGTAGTACAAAGCTTTTTGCGGTTAACAAAATAGCTGAGGGAAGGAGGAAGGGAGAAAGAAGGGGGGATCAAGTCAGGACCCCAGCAAAGAAGTCAGCTTACAAAGCTCTGTAACGAAGCCTGGCCTTGACTTAGCCTTGTTTGCTTTGTACCCTCAAGCCACAAACCCCCAGCTTACTTTTTGCTGCTGGAACATTCTCTGCTCCATCTCACTTCACAGCTCTTATCCACACTGGTTGTAAGCCCCTGTAACATTACCACTGTTGAAAGTCACAAACAGTTCAAGCCACTCAACTTATTTAAAAATGGTAGAAGAGTTTAAAGCTAGGCAAGAAAATGGGGAGAAAGATTGGCACTTTGGATTTTCCTTTTATTTGCTTGAGAAAGAAGACAGGACAACAGTGAAAGGTGGGAAGCCATGGCAAAGGAAGTGACTGTCAGGGCCACGTGGATCCCTTGGGTGGGTGTTACCTGGTTATAGGTTGTAATATTTTACATGCTGAAGAAAAGATTTATCTGCTCACAGAAAGAGGCTTATTGGTTATTACCTGTAGCTGTCTGAGCAGTGGACTTCATTGCCCAGACAACTAATATACTGACTCCATTCTGAACCTCATCCAGCCTTTCCTGTAAGTCAGCGGAGAGAATCTGAAGGGAGATGCAAATGCTATTTGTGTAGTCTGGAAGGGTAGTCATCAAAAGTGGTTTGGAAGTGCTCTTTCTTCAGGCTTCAAAGCCCTACGTCAATCAACCCTATGACTGACTAGGTACTCAAAACTATAGGTATGGCAATGAGACATTGTAAGATGCTTGTGTGAATTGAGAAGGCAGGCCCTAGGGGCGTTAGACATGTGGGTGGGCAGGATCCTCTATCTGGCTCATTCTTGCACCCTATCATTGGCACCTAGTATGGGGTTTCAATAAGAATATGAAGGATGAACCAGGTGCAGGGGCACACATCTAAAATTCCAGAACCAGAGAAGCTGGGGCAGAGGAATTCTTGAGTTTGACAGTAGTCTGAGCAATATGTAGCTAGACTCAAAAAAAAAGAAAAAGAAAAAAAAAGAAAAAGAAAAGAAAAAGTAAAAGAAAGAAAGAAAGAAAGAAAGAAAGAAAGAAATTGATTGGATTAATTAGGCCAAATACAGCTGAAAGACATCATGGAGATCCTGCAGTTTGACTCTTATATTGCTTGATTGAAAGATGTATGTGAGAGGTGAAGTGGAATATCTAACGTGGCAGTGAGGGTCAGTGCCAGTTGACACAGAATCTCAACATTTTTCACCAAGATGGTTAGCTACATTTTTCCACTATGGAAACTTATCTTTGTCTGGTGAAACCCTAATGAGATAGAAGCAGATACTTGGAAATGGGGTTTTGGAAGCAGAGAGGAATTGTGTTAGTAGCTAAAATGACTCCTCTCCAGGTCCTAGCCAGAGCTGGAGGCAGACAGAAGATGGATAGATGTGCTTGAGGACCAAGTGCCTTCCCAAGGGGAGGTGAATACAATCTTTTTCTTCTGAGTCCAACATTGTTAGACACTGAGTGTCCATGGACTTTCCAGCTGGATTGGTCATCCATTCAATTTCAAAGCCAATGCTGGGGAGTCAATGGGTGGAGTGTGTCTGTACTTGCTCTTCCATGATGAGATAGCCATCCTGCTTTGAGGCCAGTATCCAAACCTTCACCTCCACACAGATGCTACAGCCTGGGACTGCAATGGCAGCTTTGGGTGAAGGCCATGGACATCATCAAGCAAGGACCAGGCAAATCTTTGGGTGTTAGGGAGCCAATAAATCGTGGTTACTGTCATGGTGTCTACGGAAGCAATGGCAACCACGAGCTTGAAACATCAGCAGGACTTATGATTTGAATGAATAGTTTCTTCATGGTTCTTGGATATGGTGGAAAAGTTGGGTGGGACACTTCCCTCCAAAACAGATAGCTTTGGGTGACCTGAACTGTTCGGGTTCTGAAGTGATGAGCACTGTGCCATAATAGGCACCTATTGTTCTCATTGTGGCTAAGCCAGTACACAACCAGAGCACCTTGTTTTCCCCTTTTCCCCCAGGAAAATTAGGATAACTTCACATGCCAGCTTTTCATCAGGAGCCTTATCATACAATTCTGATTTAATGATAATTTTAAACAGAAAATCTTCAGTATTTACTGGGTATCTTTTAGAGCTTCTATCCAGTTAATAAGAAAAGGTTTCAAAACTGCAAGGTGCTCCAAGCCATAATCCAATTAATGTCCTCGATGATTTATTAGATTGTGGGACTCTCATCAAAGTCCTGGTAGTCTAAGTGTGCTAGTATTGTTAGTCTGGTTTTTTTGTTTTTTTCTGAAATAGGGTCTTGATATGTAGTCTAGGCTGGCTGGAACTCACTACGTAGCCCAGACTGGCCACAAACTCATGATTTTGCTGTCTCAGTGCTTGAAGAATGAGATTACAGGTAAGCACCACTATGTCTAGATTCTACCTGTGTTTGTTTTTTAAAGACTTATTACTTACTTACTTACTTACTTATTTAATTTATGTATATGAGTGCTTATCAGCATTAAACTTGTGTTCTGTAAGAGGGTATCAGATCCCATTATAGATGGTTGTAAGTCACTATGTGGTTGCTGAAAATTGAACTCAAGACCTCTGGAAAAGCAGTCAGTACTCTTAACCTGAGATGTCTCTCCAGCCCCTATCTACACCTGTTTTATAGATGAAGAAATTGAGGCTTTTAGACTGAAGTGACCAAGGAAAAGAGAGCGGGGGAGTGGAGGAATTGAGACTCTGAGATTCGAATCCAGAGTTGTTTACTCCTGGGCTAGTCCTCTTTCCCTGCTCTACAATGTACCTATCAGGGCTTTTCTTTTTCAACCTCTCTTTCTCCTTCTGGTTCTTCTTTCTCTTCATCCTAAGGCTTGTCTCTCAACAGCTCCTCTTCACATCCTGCAATAGTTGGCTTGGGAAGAGGGTGGAGGATACAGGGAATGTAAGGGAAGGCATTTTCACACTTCCTGTGCATCTCCCTTTAGAAGAATCCATCAAGACTTTTGGGTCTACCTGCCAAGGCCATACCTTGGACGATTTATTGCCCTGAATCCCCCAACTCAACAATGCTCAACTTAACAGCCTGATCCTTTCACCACAGCTTAGCACTTCCTTCTGGATCTACCAAACCAGCTCTGTCAGGTCCCTCAGCCACTGCCCTGCCTCCTTTCCTTCCAGCCCATTTGGTGTCAGGCACTTTCTCACCACCTTTGCTAGGGGTCTGTCTCCCTGTATGCTCGTACCCAAACCTAGGTCATCTGCTATGACCATCCCCTGCCCCTGACCACTCTAGGTTGTTGTCTTTCTTGAGGACTTTCTGTCTCCTTGATGACAAATGTTTTCAAGAGTTGGCAAGCTCTGCAGTGCTCCATGCCTTCCTGTAGACTCTAGAATCTAGAGGGCTCTTATGTCTTTTCTGCCATGCTCCATGGAGTTGCTCTTGTCCTTTACCATTCCTCTTCCAGGTGATGCAATAATTTTAGACTTTGGCACTCTTAGAAATCTTCTCTACTCCAGTGAAAACAGAGACCATGAGATAAGAATACTCTAGCACCCACGTGGAAACTTTTTCTGTCTTCATGTTAGCTCATCTCCCCTGAGAGCTCTTGCTCTTGGTGAGAGTCAGACTTCCATCTGAATCTCTGGTTTCCAGTTGCTTCCCTTTGAAACAGACACATTTTGCTAGCTCTGGGCCAGCTTTGCCTCTTTCTATCTGGTTTCTTTCACCTTGCATGCTAGATTGCCCTCATTTTTTAAAAAATGCATTTTCTGTAATCTTATATTCCCTTCAGTGTTCCCCATGTCTCATTGTTTTGTTTTTTTGTTTTTTTTGTAAAAAATACTTTTGAATGTTTATCTATACTTTCTCCCCTCCAATAGTTCCCTAGCCAACTGCTGTTTATCTTTGACATCCATCGCTCATCTCAACTTCTTAGAGTCTCAGAGGTGCCTTCCTCATCCGATATGAAAATTTCTTCATGTTTTGACTCAACTTGAATTTATACTCCCTGTCAACCTTGCTCACAATCTTTTTTGTCTATGACTTAGATTTCATCTGCTCACTGGATGCACACATGAATGTCTTTCAACTCCAAGGAGTTCACTCTTCTTTCCTGACTTCTGTCTTCTCTCTCTCTCAATGTTTTCTTTCTTCAACCAAATTGGAATCTGCATCCAGGGCACATGTAATACTTCTGCCTAAGAATGCCTGGGGGAATTGATGTGGCTGGAAGATGTAATCTGGGGTTGGAACTGTGGAGGTGCATTCTCTCTGTTGCTCTATATGTTGTTTTGGGCTGTCTTGGGGGCACTTTAGGGAGAACTGTTGGAACAGACCTTGGGGCTGTCCACACTATATTTTGTTGGCATTACTGCAAGTGCCAGGCACTGTGCTGAGTACACGAAAAGCAGCTATCATAGCCATGAAACCTGGCTCATGCCAGATCCATTATCCTCCATGAACCCTTACTCATGTAATCAAGACAGCCCAGGTAGAAAGCAGAGAGCCATGTTTCAATTCTGCCTTCTTCCTTCTAAATCTAATGCTCACTGATCTTTGTCCATTTAGATCTAGAAATATCTCTTGTATTCATTTCCTCTTATCCATCTCAGAAGCTCCTGTTTCAGCCTGAGTTCTGATAAAAAAATAACTTATCAACATTTCTTGCCAAGAGAAGCTCAATCACCCAGTCTATCCTTTACGTTTTAAGATGATTTTTCTTTTTCAAATTATCAGTCTCTCTGTGTGTGATACATGCATGCATGTATGCATGTGAGTGTGAATATGAGTTTGAGTGTGTGTGAGTATGAGTATGTATATATGTATGTGTGTATTTGTGTGTGAGTGCATGAGTGTGTATATGAATATGAGTGTGTATGTGCATGTATTAGTGTGTATGTATGCGTGTGTATATGTGTGAGTGTTTATGAGTGTGCATGTGAGTATGAGCATGTATATGTGTGAGCATAACTGTATGTGAGTGAGCTTATATATGAGTGTGAATGTGTATGTGAGTGTGAACGTGTATATGAGTGTGAGTGTATATGTACTTGTGTAAGCATGAATGTGTGTATATGTGTAGAATGAGTGTGTATGTGTGAGTGTATGTGAGTGTAAGTTCATGTAAGTATGTGTGAGTATATGTGTGTGTGTGTGTGTGTGTGTTTGTACCACAGTTCATGTGTGGAGGTCAGAAGACAATCTGTGGGAGTCTCCTCTCCTTCAGCCATGTGGTTCCTGAGGACTGACCTCAGGTCATCAGGCTTGGTGTTAAAGACCTTTACCCACTGAGCTATCTCACAGATCTAAGATTCAACTGTTGAGTGTAGCCATCTTGAGAAGCTCAGGAAATATTTAGTCACATGTTAGCAACCAAAGCTTTTCAAGTACCCTTTGTCTGTAGTGATATTCACTTGTCCATCTCTTCCAGAATACCAAGCATTACTCGCGTTGCCTGAGAGGGCAGAAGCCCTTTTCTGGGATATCTTCCTATTGTTTTGTTACCACACAGACCTTTGTATTTTCTTAGTATGCTTTCCTTCCAATTTAATAGTTTTCATTTTGTGTGTGCTTGAAATGGGCTTAATGTATTCAGCTTCTATACCACACACATGGTAAGATAGACAAGACTCCTAATTAATTTTCCTTTGAATCTATCTCAGTCCCTAGGGCGGTGCCTATCATCCCTTCATCTACCAATCACCTATTCATTCTTCAAATAAATGGTAAGTATCTGTTTTTATTTACCAGATATATGTTTGCTGAATGAATGAACAAATAAAGAGTTGGGAATGGGTAGGCCTTGGCTAACTAATGGGTCAAAGTCTGGAAGTAATTTCTGGCTGAGTTTGACCACAAAGAAGACAGACTCACGAGACTCATCCCTGCATTGAGTCACTGCCTGACCTTGGCCAAGAGGAGGGCTGGCTCAGGCCTTCTCTACAGAAGGGAAATCATACATTGGCAAATTCTTCCTCTTTATTTGCTCTGTCCTTTTTTCACTTCCAAAGTAGTTGTCAAAGGGTGAAATGCTTCATTCTGGATAGTTCCCCATAAGACAGGATATGAGGCTTAGTGCCCAGGCACACTCTTCTTTTATTAAAAAATTTTATATCATATTATATATGTTGTTGAGGTTTGGTCTGTTGCTATGTATTGTAATGCTAAATTTTATATCCAAAGGTCTAGACCCATGAGGGGCTAGTTTAAAAACTTTTGTTGTGCAAACCTTGTTCCTTGATTTTAAACTATTGTTTAAATAAAATTGGCTACAGTCAATACCTGGAGGGACTAGAGGAAGGTAGATTTGAGATGACCTACTCATCTTAGGAGACTGGAAGAGAAAGAGGAAGAAGAGGAGAGAGGAGGAAGCTATTAGACAGGGAGATGGACCATGAGCACATGGGCAGGAGAAACAGCAAATATCTGGGGTACACCGCTGCGAAGGGAGCCAGGACAGCAGTTAGCAGAGTTGATTAGGCCTTACCCATCAGTGATTGTCAAAGCCACACAAAATGACCATAGTCTTGAGTCTCATTTATTTGTCAGGTAGTTGGGGATAAGCTTAAATTGGTTGTGCTACAATTTCGATCATGTTTATCCACCCAGCCCCAAGCTCCTCCAGCTCCTCCCCGGGCAGACTGTTTAACTGTATTTTATTCCATCCTTGGACACCCTTGTAGACCGAGCTGTATGGAAACCATTGTGCTGTTAGAGAGGGAGGTGAGACAACCTACTCCAGCTCTCTGGGTAAAAATGTAGTGGCGTGAAGGTTAGGAAATATTTCTTCTCTACCCCCCACTAGCACAGGGTAGATGCCCTAACACTGCCATGCCAGGCATCAAGCAGGAAAGAGAGACTACACGGGGAGACTGCAAAGCTCATGAGATCTACAACAGGATGTACCCACCCCTCAGCTCAACCCTGATTCCTTCTCATCTCTATCTCCCAGATGAGTTTCGCTATATAATCCTCTAATCTTCACCTCCTTGGGCCAAACACCAAGGCTCTGGTTCCCATTCCACTCTGCAGTGTCTGCTGCTCGGTTTCCCTCAGCATTGTTGGTTCCAGTTCCCCATTTTATGCTATTTCTTGCTTGGCTTTCACCTCTTAAGAATTCGTCACCGACCATATAGGCAGTTTCAGTGACATCAGATGTTCCATTAGAAGGAATGATACAGATGTGGTTTTTTTTTTTTTTCCAGAGCTTCTAGGATTTCTAGGAAAATATATCAGAAAAGCTGACTCCTATCCGCCCCACCCTTGATATTTGTGTCTTGTGAAATGAACTGCTCTCCCAGTTGGATGAGGCATTGGGGCCTTAGAGAGGCCTTTGAAAAAACCTAGAGTCATTTGGAAAAACCTGGCAGTGTCATGGCGCATTAGGTCCCCAGTTTATCTTTTAGGAAGTCATCTTTCTTCTATTCTAAGGTTTGTAGGAAAACATCAGGGATCCCTGATCTCTAAGCATGGATTCTTGATATCTCTTGTGATCACTCTTACTTTATATCTTTAACCCTTAAAGAAGTTGCCTGATGGGAGACCACACTTACCATCACATGCAAAGCTCTTTAGAGATAGCTCAGCTTGTCTGGTGGATTGATGAAGGAAATCGAGGCACAAGTATGCTAATGTACTGTTCCCAAAGCCACAAGGACACTGGCTGTGCTCACTAACCATCCTGAGACCACCAAACCATCTGTTCTCAGGGCCCTTTTGATGCCAGTTATAGTTACAGTAATCAGCAGTCCTGAGGGATTTGTCAAGGATCTTACAGCTGACCAAGCTCATTTGCATATGTTCTCTCAGGTCTGATACCAAAGATGGCCTGGTGTAAAGCCAGGTGACATTGAGATCTTATGTTCAGAGAAGCCAAAGGCTTGTGAAGAGAATATAGACAGAAAACAAATAAGCAAAACTCAAGTGTCTGGTTGGTGAGAGGTTTTGCTCGCACACACTCATCCTAATTAAAGTCAATCGAAATGAGCACCATATCCCTCTCCTCTTTACATCCTCACAGCAACATTTCTGAGCTGAGGCTGGTCATTCAGAGGGAGGAGGAAGCTGAGGTTAGAAACTCTGCTAAGTGAACTGACTCAGTAACACCACAGCTTTAAGGCACTTTCTATTCTCCTGACATGCCTCCTGTCTCCCAGCCACTGACCTCCTGGGAAATCCCAAGCTGTGGTCCCAGGAAGCCAAGGTCAGGGCAGTGGCCAGCACCCTGCTTCCTATCCAGAGCTCTCTCTGACCCCAGCTAGGTCTCTGTGGTGGAGTTGGGGGCTGGGAGCAGGCTCTGAGTAGGTGAAGGGTTTCTTTGAGTCTCATCTCAAGTCTAGAAGGAAACTGGAACAGTATAAACAGAGTCAGTAAGATAATGACAATCCCCTCACTGGTCTTGGAGGAAGACATTCATCACTCATTCATTCCCTTGTTCTCCCACTTGCTGTTCACTGAAGCCTTATCGAAAGCACATTCTGTGTTGGACGTTTTGCTAGGTGCCTGGGATGCTGGAATTTGGTAAAGCATACTTGATGGCTTTTCAAAGTTGAGTCTTGGGTCAGCAGAGTGCACTGAATGTGTAAGTTTGTCCAGGCCTCTTCTGTTTCACCATCCAGTGAACAGTGCTCTTCACCAGGATCTGTAGGCTAGCTGTTTTTCTTGTTGCTGTGGCAAAATACCTGACAATGTAGGTAACTTAAAAGAAACGGGATTATTTGTACTTATAGTTTGAGGCTGCAGTCCATCACAGCAGAGAAGGCATGACAGTGGGAGCCCAAGGCAGCTGGCACACTGCATCTGTAGTCAGAGAGATGAACACTGCTGCTCAGCTCACTTTCTTCTTTTTATTCAATCCAGGACCCTAGCTCATAGAGTGATACTGCTCACATTCAAGATGGATCTTCTCACCTCAACTAGTCCAATCTAGAAACTCTTCAGAAGACTCTTCTGCCAGAAGCTTATCTCCTTAGTTCTTCCAGATCCTGTCAAATCGTCAACCAAACTAACCTTCGTGATCTTTAATACTCATTTTCTGGGTTCTGCCTAGGCTCCTAAGTGGGCTTTCCGCCTGCAACCTCACACCTCCAATCCAAACTGCATTGTGCTGCCAACACACCCGGGAAGGCCAAGCAGGTTGTGTACTTGCTCTGCTAATTCTTCAAGGGCACCCCTCTGCCCTCAGCATGACCATAACACTGACAGCTCAGTCATGGTGTGGCATCTACCTAGGATTCCAGCTTTACCTCTCCTCTCTGTGGAGTCCCCTCCATGGACTCTGGCTCCTCAGAAGCTGGTCTGGGGTACAGGAACCTTCATTTCCTTTTGCCAAAAGGCAGGCTTCTGGGTCTTTGTACAAGCTGCTGCTTCCTCTTCATGACAAGTCTTACCCTTTGCCACCAGACCAATATCTCCTGATCTCACAGGGTCCATAGCAGTGGCTTGTGTCTCCCAGGAGTCATGGCAGGAACAAATGACTTATTCTCTGATGGTTGGGTTTATATATCAATGAGCCCAAACAAAAAGATACCCAGATAGCAGGGTAAATGTTCTTTCTAGCTGTGTCTATCAGGGAAGTTCAAGAAGAAAATAGAATTTAAATGAGTATCCTAAATGAAGAATACTACACTTGCCAATGTATTGGGGGCATCTTCCAGTCCATTGAGGGCCAAATCTGGACAAAGAGGAAGGAGACAGGTCAATAGCTCCCTCTATTAGAGCTGGAACATTATTGTTCTAGTGACCTCAGACATCAGTTCCTGGTCCTCAGACCTTTGAACTCAGGCTAAGACTTGTCAACACTGGTCCTGTGACTGTGCACTTGGGCTGCAACTACTCTTCCAGCTGTCCTGGGCTTCCAGATGTGGTCAGCTTCCACACACAAGTCAATTGCTCCTAAGCATCTTCTTCTTGTACACCTATAAGTAACCTTTTCTTTTTGTTTCTCCCGAGAACCCTGATAAAACATCCTACAGCTCTACAACTTGTCAGGTTGCTGCATCCCATTGGCATCTCTAATACCTCCTGCCAGGGTGATGCCTGGTCCCTGATGGTGCTCACTAACAATATTCTGTTTAAGCATAGGAGAAAGTCTGTGGGAGACTACTGTCTGTGCTGTCTACTCTAAAACTGTTTGGAAAATGTAGTGTTGGGCTTCTGGAGCTGTGGTGAAGGGAATGTGCTTGGCTTTCCAAGGGAACAAAGAGCCTCCGATGAGACCTGCAGATGCTGGGGGTGAATGAACAGCTTAGTCACCACAGCAGGGAAAGTCCAATGCATTCCTGAGACTAGTTTTATGATCACAGACATTTCTCTGCAAGTTTCCAAAAGGAAAAAAAATATCCATTAGCCTTTCTCTGTCTCTGACTCCATTTCCATCTCTCTCTCCCTCCTTCTCTCCCTCTATTTCCAGAATTTGTCTCTGCTTCAAGTCCAGGGGTCTAGTTCCAAATGTCTGTTAGTTTCACTCAAACTGGCAAAGCTAGGGCTTGAAAAACTAGAGGATCAACCTCATATACAGTTGACTTACTGGACTTAAGAGCTGGGAGTCTCTCCACCTGTCAACTCTTGGGATCTCCTGGACACCTCAGCAAGCTTCCTACTGCTGTCCTGCCTTAGGTACATCCCCATGGCTGTTCAGGGCCCCTCCCCCACTGCTGTCCTGCCCTGAGTCCCCCCACTCTGTCCTACCCTGGGTTCTCCCCCACTGCTGTCCTGTTTTGGGTTCCTCCTCCATTACTGGAGTACAGGTACCTCTGTTGATAGGTGCCACTTCCAAAAGGCTGTTTCTTTCTGCTGTCTACTTTCATTCACCAATTCACCAAAATAACTGGGAGCTTCTTGCAGGACAAGTACAGGGGCTGTGGCCAGCACACATTATATGCCAGGTTCTTGTTCTATTAGAGCCCTCTTGATTCTCTCATAATTCTATGAGAAGAGTGATGTTCCCAATTCTTCCATTGTGTGGATGAGAAAGCTGAGGTGTGGCCAAAGGATGTTACATAGACAGGTGAAGAGAGGTGTGGTCTGTGGTTTGTGTTTTGTTCAGTGTCTTTCCATGGTGCAGTCCTCTCAGAGGCTCACTGGTGCCTCAGCCTGTATTGACTCTGGCCCTGCCAACCAGAAACCAGGGGTGATTCTTCCATCAATATCAGTACCTACTTTCCAGGTTTGTCTCCTTGGGCTGAGGCTTACTGATGCAAACCTCTGTTCTGCTTTTAAAGTCCTTCTAATTAAAAAAAAATCACTACTTGCTGGATAAATGCATAGACAGAGCAAAAAGAGGTAGATCTGACCCTCCCACTGCAAGGTAGCCTTGACATTGAAGTTTGAGAGAATGTTAAGAAACTGTGACTCAGGCAGCTTGCCCACCTACCCAGTCACTGGGTCTGGAATTCTCAGGCCTGTGGTGTATCTTTCTGCTAATGCTTATTCTTAAAGTCACCATCCTATCTAGGGGATTTTAAAATAAATTTTATCATGTTGTTCTCTTATATATGTGACAGGTTTTCTTTAGAAGGGTTCTTTTTCCCTCCAATGTAAATAAAATAATTTAGAAAGCAATCATTTTATAATCACCGCAAAACCCAAATCAATACTATCTGCTGTAAGTACAATCAGAATGAGCTTTGCTTTTCAATTTGAACTTGAGGCAGCTTTCTGCCCAGTGTTAAGCCATGGGCTTATGTGAGGGTGGGGAGAGAGGGAGAAGGAGGAGGAAGAAGAACAGGAGAAGGAAGAGGAGGAGAAGGGGAGAAGAGGAGGAAAAGGGAGAGGAGGACTGGTGATGAGGAGGGGGAGGAGGAATAAGGATGGAGAGATGAGTAAGAGTGTAGGGGAGGACTGACATCTTCCTTCTGGATCAACCACAAGACGAGAAGAGAAATGTAAGAGGATGCCTTCCTCCTCCAGTCACTTCTCTTGTCTTTCTCAGGCCATAGCCTGTATCACCATGGAATATTTAGTAAAGTGACTCCCGCTGGACCTCATCCTGCCCCCAGGCTGATGGAGGACTTATGTTCTGCAGATGGTAGCAGGGTCCAGGTAGAGTCCAGTCAGGCACTCTTAGAATGCCAGGGTGACACTTAACAGTGATGGAGAAGCCTGGCTCACTCTCTCCTCTTCCCATATGTGGCTTTGAACAGAATCGGGGACCGGGGGGGGGGGGGGGACTGGGACAAGGGAAGTTGACAGCTATCCCTTAAAAAAAAATCAGACAATGGGAAGCTTTGTCCAAGGTCCTGTGCATGTTTAAACATTTGTCCTCATTGGTCAAAGGCTCTGTGGCTGTGAGACTTCTTCTTACAGGCAGCCCCTTTTTTTGCAGCCTACTTCATATAGAGAGCTACTTCTCAAAAACCATAGGTATGCTGAGTGAGAGCAGGCAGAGGAGAACCATGAGTAGAGGTAGGGCTGGGGTTTGAAGTTGGGAGGGGAGCAGCCAGCACACACTGTGGGACCCCACCCGTCATGCGCAAAACCAGGAATCAGGTAAACATGAGCTTCCTTAAAGCCTCAGCTTATCTCCCCTTACTAGTCTGCTGATGTGCTCTACAGGCCTGGAGAGGCTTAGCACCGATGAAGAGTGCGTGAGTGGAAAGAGGTAGATGTTGGTGATGTTCTGGATTCTTTGACTTCTCCAAGTGACCCCCTTGGCCCGCCCCCTCCCTCGAATGAGTGGATGAAGTGTGGGTTAGGTGAGGGAGGCTCTCGCCTTTAACCAAGGAGTTTAGCATCTGGCCTCTCTGATATCCAGTACAGTCATAGCTGTGTGTAGTCACCAACTTCCCCTATTCTCTGTAAGGGTGTAAAAAGAAGCAGAGGTCAATAGGTTGTAGAGATAGTATCCATACCCTGAAGTCCTTGTCACCTTCTTCCTACTCCACCAAGTGTCCAGATGACTGAAGCATGGGAGATGGGGTGGGTCCGTTTTCTCTATTTTGCAGTGGGAAAGAATTCCCTGGGATTCCCAGACTTCCAGAGACAAGCAAGGCCTAAGCTAGGAGGAGGGCTGGCTGGCCAGTTTCCCTTTGGCCACTGGACATTTTTGGGTTGGGTTGGAAAGCAGCTAGACTGTGACCTACTCCCAGGGTTTAGGCTCAGGCCTGTGTATGAGGTTCATCCAGCCTTTGGGGAATACTTTACAGAACTGGGACTTTCCCATTGTCAAAATGGGGAGAAAGTGCCACACTGTCTCCAAGGCTCAGAGCATGAAGGGGAATCTGGCTGGGTAGAAATGGAGTGTGAGGTGGATAGGAAATGCCTATATGAATTCAGGGTGAGGTGGTTTCCCTGATACAGTTTTTCAGAGCCCGGTAATCAGTCACAGGTCAGGAGGACTCTGGCTGTTCCAGGCCCTGCCTTAGAGGTACATCCTCACTTCTGCTGCCTGATCTCCAAGGTAGCCAAGGTTCTTCGTGCCTGAGTAGAGCTGGCCAGAACACATTCCCATAGCCACCACAGTGCTCCAGAAGGCTCCAGGCTCAAGCCTGTCTAGGCAGCATGGCATTAACTCTCTCTCTACAGGTGACTTTAGAAGCTTAACCATCACCTCTAGTGCCTGTTTATTAGGATCATTCTGCATGTAAACCCTATGCTAAGTGCTTAGTATCTTTTGTATCTAAGCCTCAGAACCAGCTGGTGAACTGTACATGATTGTTGGAAACTTCCAGGTCTGGGAGAATGGCTCTTTCAGAGACTGTGATGCCTATCTGGACTAAGGTCTGGTCTGTAGCTCAATGTTTCCACAGGTGTGAGGACATCTCCACTGGACTCCACTTCCTAAGGGTTCTAAGTGGGAAAAAAGAGGCTCAGAGCCTGGATATCTGCAGCTGTTTTGAGATCAACCCACTACACTCCCTAGGAGCAGTGAGTAAGACAGAGGCAGGTAAAATAAGAGACAAGACCTGTCAGTTCTAGAAGACAGTCTGTTATATGTGAGTACCAGCTTGGGGATATACTTCTACCTGTTTAAAGGATGTAAGAGAGAATAGTCTAAAACTTGACCACTTGGGTCTGAATCGCAGCTCAGTCACTTATGTCGTATGGCCATCACGACCAAGTACTGTGGTCTTGTGGTTCCTCTGTTTCAACATCTATACTACCAAGTGATAGACCCTGATACCTAGGGTTACTGCCAGGATTCAGTGAGTTAAATAAATAAATGCTTGCCAGTCTCTTAGAACAGTGCCCGGGGAGATTCGCACATGTAAGCTCTTGTCATCATTCTGTCACCTGGCTTTGTGGGTGTTCATATTCTGTGGGAGTGATGATATGGGTGGTTCTGGCCCTGCCTTGTACCACTTTATCTGCTTGCCTTGGACTTGTCACCTAACGAGGAAAACAGAGCCAAGGAGCAGCCTGAGAAGACAAGTCCTACTGTAAGGATCCCTAGCACCTTCCCATGTGAAGCCCACGTTGCTTTATAGATAAAGTGGGGTCCCGGAACAGAATGTAGATTAGTGTATATGTGAATGTGTGTATGAAAATTGTGTGTGTGTGTGTGTGTGTGTTTGTGTGTGTGTGTGTGTGTGTGTGTGTGTGTGTGTGTGTGTGAGAGAGAGAGAGAGAGAGAGAGAGAGAGAGAGAGTCAGAAAGTGACAGTGGGGACTCTCTATCTGCACCTGCTAGGTCTTATGGCAGCAAGTTCAGGTATGCTGGGGGTGAGACCCTGCAAAAAGAGTGATACTAAACAGACATGGTTGCTCTTGGTTGGGCAGCAGAGGGATGTCACAAGAAGCTAGGGGGCTGAGAAGGTAAGGCAGCATCACACCAGGCCAGCTGTTTTCAAGCAAGTCCAGCATGCATTTGTGTGTGTGTGTGTGTGTGTGTGTGTGTGTGTGTGTGTGTGTATGGGGTGGGTACTCCAGCCAAGGAAAACTCTGGGAATTAAAAGGACTCTCATTAAGAAGATAAGTGAGGCACTGTTCTGGGCCCACATGCAGAGACTGCCACATGGAGAGCTTCAGGCTAGAGGATCCACACTGCAAGGTGCAGAGAGTGAGCTGGCTATTAGCTCCCTGTACCTGGTGCTTAGCCTGGAAATGCAGAGGACACAGCACAGAAAGCAATGAGAACAATTTGTTTTATTTTTGGTCCCCACCCCCAATGCTTTAGGAAAAAAAAAAACCATTGACAGTGGGAAAATGAAGTTTGTTTAGAAAATGTGTCTGCCACTGTTGTTGACGTTTGCCCAGCTGTTGAGAGTAGATACAGTTAGAGTGACCTGAATCATCTGTCTTTGGACAGTTGCCAACATCACTTTCGTGGTGTGTGTGTGTGTGTGTGTGTGTGTGTGTGTAAACAATGGTCATTTAGGACCAAGAGCTTCTGTGATAAATGATCAGAGACCCTGAACTACAGCAAAGGCAAAAAGATAAACATACTGTCCACCAAAATGGTGGGCTGAATTTCTCAGAGACTGTTAACACTTCCTCCTTGGAGTCAGGATGCCAGTGCTAAAAACAACTGCTCCCCTAGAGGGACCATTAATCATACTCACTACCTGCTTGCTGCCCTAGATAAAAAAAAAGATGGAGTCAAAGGGAGGAGGGACTTCAGCAGAGCAGCTGCCTGAGTTGGCCACCACTCTGCAAATGTGAATGAAACTCATTCACTCAGCTAGATTTATCTGAACCATTATTTGGGCTGTCAGGGCCATCTCAATTGGAAGGCAGGTGATTCTTTTATGGCTCTGTAGCAAATGCACACTCATGGAACTCTCTCTCTCTCTCTCTCTCTCTCTCTCTCTCTCTCTCTCTCTTTCTGTGTATGTGTGTGTGTGTGTCTCTGTGTGTGTGTGTCTGTGTGTGTGTGTGCGCACACACTTTCTGGCATACACAGTCCACAGATTTCCTCTTCTACCAGACATCCTTCCAGAACTGTCTTAATTAGGCTTTCCTTTGCTGTGAAGAGACAACATGACCAAGGCAACTCTTATAAGGAAGAACATTAATTTGGTTTGGAGATTCGGTCTGTTATCATTGTGGCAGGAAGAATGGTACTGGAGGAGCTGAGGGTTCTACATCTTGTTCTGAAGGCAAACAGAAGACTGGCTTCCAGGCAGCTAGGAGGAGGGTCTCCAAGCCCACCCCCACAGTGACACCCTTCCTCCAATAAGACCACACCCACTCCAACAAGGCTACATCTCTTAGTAGTGCCACTCCCTGGGCCATGCACATTCAAATCACTACAAGAACATTCTACATACCTTGGTGGTTTCTATTCACACAACCCCATGGCTAAAGAGATCTTCAAACCCAGCAAGCATCCACAATAGATGATTAGTCCCGCACTGTCATTACTGACAGCAGAGACTGAGAGAGTCAGAGCAGTAGCTGGGCATCGGTGGACAGAGGCCTTATTTTGTGTTTTAGTTGCTACCTGCTACGCTCAGACCTGTAGCTTCACTTGGAATCCTGCATGTCTGGTGTGTTTCTACTCCTTTGGCTTTGTGATGCAAGCTCCAGGGCCTTTTTTGGTGTTTGGCTAACTACTCACATCTGTTAGTTTGCTTTGCCACTTCTGAGTTTCTATGTCTGGCTTGGTTTATTTAATTCTAGCAGCCTGAGCCTGTTAAAAATAATGAGGTCACAGGGGTAAATTTGACCTCAAATCAGATCTTTGGGGCTACTGGACACAGCTTATTTATCTTGATGATTCAGGCAATCAGCAAAGAATGGAGAGTCTGGACCCTTCTGTCTAAATGCTTAGTTACTATGCCTCACATACACCAGAGACCATTCTCCATAGCTGTGTTGGGACCACACACTGCAAACCAAGCATTTGGCACCAATTCCTCATTCTATCCACTCGTCCAGTTACCCAAGACTCTACTGAGGTTTTACTATGTCCTTGTGACACAGTGGTGACAAGGACCAAGTCTTCAGCACTGAGGAGCTCAGAGTCTATGGGCCTCAAACTGAACTGTGTTTCACCGTGTCACCTGCTGCTGGAGGGTCTGTCTGGCATATAGGATCTGTTTGAAAGGATGCAAATAGCAGCTCTGAGTTCAGAACACTGACACTGGCTTTGCTTGGAGTTTTGCCCTTTGTGGCAGGTATACCCTATGCTGATCAGAAGCATGAAGGGAGTTAGGATGGGGATTATTCTCTATCAGGGGCTTTTGATGGTACCTCCTTTGGCTTCAGAAAGGGCAGAGGTTACTCTCTCAAGGTCTAGAAGGTGAATGACAAGAGGGATTTTTCTACTTTAGTTTTCAAAGTTTCCTTGGGACTACATGACCCAGGGTCTGCTCTTATTGTCTGAGGAGGTGATGACAGAGACAGCCCGGGTGTATCCTTCCTCTACCCTCTATCCTTTCTCTGCTGGAGCCATCTGGAATCTTGGGAAGTTCCAGAGAAAGGATGACTCACTGCACTGAGAATTCATTGTAAGAGAAACAGCCGTTAGTAACAGAGGTTCTGGCCCTTTCTGGTCCCAGGAGGGTGAAGAAGAGAATTACTTCTTCCTAGTTTACCTAGGATAGTGCCTTTCTATCTCTATCCCAAGTACATGTAGCCTTTTCTCTCTTTCTTTTTCTTTAAACTCATCCAGTTTAACTAATGCTTCCACTATGTGCATGGGAGCAGGGCCACTGACCAAAGAATAATCAAATTATCAAGGGTCACATATTTGAAAACACCGACTCTCCCTACCCCAGCAGCCATCAATGGCCACTGGCTCCTTATCTAAGGGTGGGGCTTGATGAAGCCCTCCCTACCAGTGCTGTCTCGTAATGTTGATTGCTTTGTTCTTATGCAGATCTTGAGTAGGCAGCCACAGCTGTTGGCAGTTCCTGTGTGTGGTAGGTCTGATGTAGACCAGAAAACTGTTTTGTTTGTTCTATTTTTTTTGTTCTGTTTGTTTTGCAGTCCTCTAATCCCTCCATGTTTCAGTCTTTATGTTACCTTCTCCACGGGCTTCCTGAGGCTTGGGGAGAAGGCTACGATATAGCTGTCCTATTTAAGGCTGAGCTTTGACAGACGACATACTTGGTGTGTACATCCAGGACCTTCTTATCCAAAGTGATGAAGCTGAACTGCTCCAGAGTTTCATCTTTCCATTTGTAAGAAAGCCCCATGTCACTATAACCATGTGTAAAGTGTGCACTCCCTTTCCAATTGCCCAGAACAGGAGAAGGGATGGGGAGGGGATGGTCAGCATTCTGTGCTCTTTTACACAGCCCTCCAGATGCACAAACATGTCCAGCCTTCACCGGACTTTGTGCCTTTTGTGGAACTCCAGGTTATTTCAAGGAATTACTTGAATACTTTGGAAAATGTGTGGATTGTGTTACTCTGCCCAGAAAGCTTCATTCCGTTGATTTATCAGAGGAAGATAAACTTTGTCCCAAACAGGCCCACAGTTTCTGTGAATGAACATGGGGAAAGGTCGGAGTTTTATGGCACAGTCCAGAATGAGTCTGTGGGGTGAGGTTCCTTATTTTATACTTGGCTATTCTGGGACTCAACCTCCTCTGCCTGTTGGGTCTGCTGTGGCTTGAGAGTCTTTCTGGGGTTCTCTGAGTCCATCACAGATGAGAGGTGGACTGGGCTGTGGACACACACCTGCTCTGATCTGGTGCTTCTCTGCTGGCCAGGGCACTTCCATTCTCATCAACTTGGTAAGAACTTGTCTATGGCCCTCTGCAAGGATGTGGGAGATGTGCTTTACCTAGATGTCCTGGGGGAAAAGGTAACTGGGGGAAAAGCAGGCCAGCGTAGTCATGATCTGAGCCAATACACATTCATTTGTTTTACCTTGCATTACAAATGCACCTTAGTACAACCAGCCTTGATAAGCCCCATGAAGATGATCTGGGGCCTCCTTCTTGAATAATTCCCACCAGCTGGAGCCAGTGTTTGTGTGATGGCAGATGGGTGGGAGCTCACTCTGATTTCTTGTGAATGTGGCTGTCAGGGCAGAAGTGAAATCCACAATGGCAGCTGCCCACTCATGTCCTAGCATTTTCAGGTGGGTGGTGCTTTTATTTAGCCATAACTTCCCCAGTTATAGCTTAAACCTCACAGTCCCACACCTCAGGAAATGAAGGGTCAGGAGAAAAGCACTTGGAAGAGCCTCTTGTATCACCTGCCACACAGTAGGTGCACAGTTAATGGTAACAAGCATTTCACTGAGGTCTGGCCTCCTCATGTTCCAGAGGGGGACAGCATGCAGTTAGTTCAGAGACAGTGTGGTCCCTGGCAGTGACCTATCATTACAAGGATCCTGTGAGAAACCAGAATATCTTGTCTCACCTCCGAGCTCCTGAGTGAGAACTCACTTTTGGCAAACTCTGCAGGGGATTCCACCATCTGCTGTGATCTACATGTTGAGACTTAGCTCCTGTGGCAGAGGCCATCTCTGGGGCTGTATAGCCCAGGTCTCTTCACTAGCCTGACACAAAAGGCAGAATGGGAAGGCAGGGAGGGCTAACACCTTGGACTGGGGAGAGAACAGGAGACCGTGGCATTGAACGTGCCATTTCTCGTTATGGGACTCTTTTCATTCCAACTGAAGTATTTCTCCTTTTTCCTGCTCTCTCGCTAAGTTGATACACCCTGCTGGGACCACCTTTCTGCGTTCCTTAGGAAAGAATCCTAATCTCCTAATCTCAATCTCTCTCTCTCTCTCTCTCTCTCTCTCTCTCTCTCTCTCTCTCTCTTTCTCTCTGCATGTGTGCATGTGTGCGTGTGCGTGTGCGTGTGCGTGTGCGTGTGTGTGTGTGTGTGTGTGTGTGTGTGTTCTGGTACATGGGTGTACATGTGTGTGGACTCCAGAGGTCAACCTCAGGTATCATTCCTCAAGAGCCACCCACCTTGCATTTTGAGACACAGTCTCTCACTGGCCTGGAACTCATCATGTAGGTTCAGCCTGCGGGCCACCCAGCCCTATTGATCGACCCCATTGCCTTCTCTAAGGTGCTGGGATTTCAAGTGTATGTTAGCACACCTAGCCTTCTAAAATGTGAGTTCAGGTGATCAAATACAGGCCCCTATGCTTTCATGGAATGCATGTTACTGACCGAGCCATCTGCCCAGTCCTGCTTGGAATCTTCAAAGCCTCTGGATGATCAAGAACAGACACAGGCCTCTAGCATGTGAACCTGTATAGGGTGATGGGCTTTTAGGGCCTAAGTGGCCACTCCAGGGGATCAAGGGAAGATTGCAGCACTTTCTGGTTATTATGGGGTGTGGGTTGTCATGGTGACAGGAGAACTGAAAGCAGAATGAATCATGGTAGATATTCTTTGGAGTGTATGCTGGAGAGTCATATCCTATCTCTGTTGGGGTTGTGAAACAGTAGCAGACTAACCACAGAGATAGTAAGGAAAGCATAAGACACGCCCATACCTCTTTATCTCTCTATCTTGCTATCCAAACTTAGGTAACAAAAACCATAATTGGAACAAAGCAGCCCTTTACTGTTTACGTGGTACTTTGAAGACATTTGTTCACTTGTAATATACTATTGAGTGTATTTCTTCAGTGCTTACAATACAGTAGAAACTGACCCAGCTCCTAGGGTTACAATGGAGAAGAAAGCAGACACAGGATCTTGCTCTTCCTCCCTAGGACTTACATAGCTATGAGTTAGGCAGAGTTTTATTGAGTGTTTACTACACATGAGTACCAGTGCTAGGCACAGCAGCTCCCAAGTCACCTTCATGACAGTCCTCTGAGTTTGGGGCTTTTATCAGCTGCTGTCAAGACTTGGGTAGCCAAGATGCCCAAAACCCAAACACTTAACTTGCTTAAGATCACACAACGTCTGTTGGGCCAGGAAAAGCACAAACCCTGGACTCTGGGATGCTCATTCCTTGTGAGCCTTCCCTCCTTGTTCTGTACATTTCTGTCAGTGACCATGGAGCCCAGCCTTGGATGTTGAACGGGGTGTGGAGGCAGAGAATTTTCCTGAAAACAAGACTTGAGGAAGCCTGGAGAAGGGGGTGAGGGTGAGGAAGAGGGACATCCAGCAAACCTTTTCTAGGGTTAGGAACCTGGTGAGGAAAGCTGCCATTGGGAAGGACAGGCCTTACCTCATTTGGTTATAGGGGCCTGGTGGTGCTGGAACAATGGGCTACGGCCAGGTGGTAATAATCTTGAGGAGAGCTCTGTAAAAAGTTAGTATTTTGGGGAATAGAGATCTGTCAACACACACCAACATGAAGAGATCTCTGATGAAGGAAGATCACTCACTTGGGAAGATTGAGGATGGATTTGGTCTGTTTGGCTGTGATGCAAAGCAGCATCAAAAGAATATGGAACAATGCATTAGAATTTGCCCTATTTCCCCTGTGTATATACTGTGTGTGTGTGTGTGTGTGTGTGTGTGTGTGTGTGTGTGTGTGTGTGTATGTGTGTGTGCTCCAATCCCCAGGGAAGCATGTGATAACTGTAAATTCAAGTTCCCTTTGTCTGGGTGGGCTTGGGGTCTTGCCTTCTTTCTCGGCCTCCCGGTGATATAGATGTCACTTCTCCAGATGATAGCGTGTGCTCCACTCCAGCCAGCAGCTTTGTTGCACCTTCTGTATACATTCAAGTCTCAACCACCAGAGTTAGGACCACTCTTCTTGTGTTACTGATAATGAAGTAGCATTTTCAAGCTTCAAGTAAACGTGTTCAAAGCTGCAGGGACAGGTTAACTCAGTCTCTGAATCCTTCACACCATGCTGAGCAAACACCATGCAGCCGGAGTCTAAGAACTTCTCATTAGACTTCAGGTCGTTTGTGCAGAAAGCTTGTTGCTTGTGTATTAACCACAAGAGAGACCAGATCATTACTCATAACAGTAAAGGAAGGAAGAGACAGTTTTCTCTTTTTCTCTTGTGACCGAAAGGGAAGCCTTTCAGGAAGCGGCTTGCATGACTGTGAACGAACATGAGAAAGCTATGAGATCAGCGATGTCAGCTCTTAAATGACAGTGTTTGATTCAGGGTTAGTGTAATGGGTCTGGGGAGGAGGCAGCGTCTTCTGGCCTTGGTGCTGCCCCTGACTGATACCCTCAGTGGACACACTCATGCTGTGTGACAAAGCTAGGAAGGCAGCCCAGGAATGTCTTCTTTCCTCTGGGGGATAGGAGGGGGACTTAGGGATTCAGGATATTGTGTAATCTGCTGTCGCAACGCTCATGCTGGGGTTTCCCGTTTTCTCCAGCCAGATCTGAAAGCAAGAGGAGAGGCCAGTGGGAAGCAGCGATTAGACTCCAGACTGGATAGTGCCTTTTGAGCACCAAGACATAGTAACCGAGAGCAGTTTTTGCCCCTAGGTCATCCATCTGTCAGTATGTGTGCTGACCAATGGCTACGCTTGACATTTGAACTTCAGTGTCTAGTATCCGGGGTGACAGGGCAAGTGTGATCCATCAATGACCAACCTTCACATAACCTGCTAATTCATTCTTTTAATTTTCTTATTTTTAATTAAAATATAATTATGTAACTTCCCCTCTTCCTTTTCATCCCTCTAGCCCCTTCCATGGACCTGCCCTTACTCAAATTCATGGTCTATTTTATTGTTCATATGTTTTTATAAATGCATAAATATATAAATACGAGCTGCTGAGTCCGTTTAGTGTTGTTTGTCTGTATATAATTTCAGGGCTGACCACTTGGTGCTGGATAACCAGTCAGGGTGTTCATTCCTAATGGGTTATCCAGTTATCTAGTAGGAGAACACCCTACTGGTGTTAATTGTGGGTAGTTCTTATCTAAGAGTGGGGCCTCATGGGATTTCCTCCTTCTGCGTGAGCATGTCCGTTGAGGTTGTCATTGTTTGGGTAGTATAAAAATTGAGTTGAAATTTGAGTTGCAAAGTAAGGATGGAATTTCTTTTTAATACACTCTTCTAGGTGGTTCCTATAGAGTTCAAGACTTGGGACTTACCTATTCCTAGGCTCCATGAGCAAAGTGAGAGACCAGAGAAAGAAGTTATGCTCTGCAGTCAGATAAATTCCCTAAACTGGGCCTCCATCCTTGGAGCTTAGTAACTGTGTAATTGTGTGCTTGATCTCTTGACCTCACAGATTTGCATCTGTATGTTGGGTTTATGGTACTCAATCTAAAGTGATGGGTGAGAGTTCCAGGGAGAGGAAGTGTTCAGAGGCCTGCCATCCATCAGATGCTTACGGACTGCTTGTGAGTTTAAACTCAGAGTATTTACCTGATTCTGTGCTTTTGTTTTTCTTGTTTTCATACACATACACACACATACACACACATTTGGTGTGATATATATTTGGTATGATATCTATGAACATATGTATATATATATATATATATATATATATATATATATATATATATATATATTTGGTATATAGTGTGCGTGTTATGTACTTGTGGTGTTTGTGCTTATTAATGTGGGTGTGTGTACATGTGTGTGGGTGCATGTATGTGTGATTATGGAGGCCACAGGTCACCATTGTCTATTGTCCCTTAATTTCTCTCCATCTTTACTTTTTTGAGACAAAATCTCTCATTGAACCTGAGGCTCATGGAGTTGGTTACGCTAGTAGCCAACTTAGGGAATCTCTCTGTCCACTCAACCCCAGAGCTGTGCTTACAGATATGTGCCACTGAGTCTGGCTTTCATTTACATGGGTTCTGGGGCTCCAAACTCAGGTGTCCATGCTAGTATTTTACCCACAATCTCATTTCCTTAACCTCATTTATTTTTTAGGTAGGCTCTTAGTTGCCTAGGACATTTGCAGTGAGGAGTTAGAGCAGAGTGGGGAGCCTGGGGTACTTAGCTGACCCTAACAAGAATATTTTTAACAGGGATGAGGGGGAAGTTGACCTCATACTCCACACCTTCAGTCCCTCACATGAGGCTCAGAATAGCCTTACAATGTGGCATTACTGATCGTGAAGTGAAGAGAAGCTTGGACCAGAGCATGAGAAGTGTAAGTTCTAGTATAACAGAGTTGGAGACTCACTTGGAGTTTGGAAACCCTCACACACTGTAGGCAGACTGGAGAGTGATGTGTCTCATAGTTCATGGACAGGACAAGGATGGAAAAGAGAGTCCAGAGTATAAAGCTGAGTGTGGGAAGTGGAAAGAGTCAACACATTGCTGTGTGTGGTGGTTTCAAAGCGTGGATTGGGGAAGTGAGCCAAAGGAAAAGAAACGTTTGGGGAAAGGCTTGCCACGCAGGCTTAGGTGCCTTATATGGAAGACCTTCCGTGACAGTTACTATGATCCTCCACTGGCTATGTTAGGGTACTGAGCTAATGAGCATTTTCCAACAACCTCCATATCAGTCTTTCTGTTCCCCAACTCCAAAGGAGAAAGTAAGTTTAGAAAGAGAAATAGTAAGGTCAAGCTATCTAAGTTGGAAGCAGTGAAGGCAATCAGTAGACCCTGATGTTCAGTAGTTCACCTCTGTGCTGGGCTCTGTCTGTGAACAGAAGAAATTGCAAAGGAATGAGTTGGTTAGGATAATAGGTTTTGTCACTGGACATGATCATCGGAGAAAGACTTCAGGGGAAAGAACTAAGCAGTTTAGTTGATCCTAGGAGTTGGATCTTAGCTTCAATCCAGTCACTGATTTAGCCCCAACCCCATTTCATAGAATTTTTGCAGTCTAAATGACTGAAACACATCCAGCTACCTGTAAGTCTCTAAGAGACAGCTTTTAAAAGTGGCTGGCATCGCCTGTGATGTCCTCTTAGTCCTGAAACGTATAAGCTCTCCACACTGGGGTGACCCTCTTTCGACCCTTGGTGTTTTGGAGATTCAGCTTGAAGTCTCTGCCCCAGGCACTTGCCAACCATGGTGCCAATAGTTCAATCCAGAAAGTCTCCCACATACACTGTGGAGAATTTCCATGCTGGGAAAAAGCCAGGATTACCATTGAGCAGAAGTGAGAAACAACTGCACTGGTTGCTTTTTGGAGTAAAAAGGGCATGGCTTCTTCTCAAACTTAGGATCCTTGCAGCTTAAAGGAGACCCCCGAGTAAGTTGCTTAATACCAGTTAGTCTTGGATTGAGGATTCACAGTCAACAGAATGAGGCAGAATCCAGAAAGACATGCAGGCATGCAGGATGAAGCACATGCTTGGTGTGAACGGGTGGTAAAGATTGTGGCAGAGCTCTGCAGCTTGCAGCTGAGGGCAAAGCTGAGCCCCAACATGCACACAGAACTCCTGAGACTGGCTGCTGTCAGAAAGCTGCAGATATCTCTGTGCAATCATGACCCGACCAGTGAGCTGAGAGAAGACTGTGCCAGCCATACCCACGCCCTTCCCGTAGAAAAAAATGCAGTTATTACAGATTTGCCTCTGAAAGTTCATGGAATAAAAAGACAAACAAACAAAAAAGAAACAATAAAACCTGGAGGAGAATAATTATTTTAAAAAATTGTATATAGGTGTTTTTCCTGCATGTATATCTGTGCACCATGTGTGTATAGGGCCCATGGAGACCAAAGGAGACGGGGTTGGATCCCCTGAAACTCAGGATCCAATAAGTTACAGGTGATTGCTGGCCATCATATGGGTGCTGGGAACCAAACTCAGTACTGCTGGAAGAGCAGCCCATGGTCCTTACCACTGAGCCATCTCTCCAGCCCCGAGACTGTGATTTTCAGAGTTCTTTTACTTCCTTATTTAAAGTGACTAGTTTCCAACTAAACGTGATATATTTTTAAAAGCACAATAAACTAAAGCCTGTATGGAGACAGACAACATGAAACACAATGAAAGAATTCAACAGCAGCTCTCCCTGGAGGACTGCAAGATTTGTACCTATGACATTTCAGATCTACCTATCCAAACTTCTACCGTAAGGGTTAGCAAAAGGTGGTGGATGAAAACCAAAGCCAGAAGAAAGAATAAAATAGTAAGTACCAGGACAAAACGAAATGACATGGAAAATGTAAAATAATGAAGAGCATCTGGAGCCGTGGTGCAGCAGCTGGGAGTGTTTGGTCCTCTTCAGAGGACCCAGATTAGGTCCCCAGCATATGCTGGCTCACAATCATTTGTAAGTCCAGTTGTAGGAGATCCATCTTCTGGCCTCCAGAGGCACTAGGCACGAAAGTGACACACATACATGCAGGCAGGCAACACACTCTGCGAGATAAGACAAAAATGAATACATCTGGAAATTGGTAATTTGAAGAGAACCAGGTAAGTGGTGTAATGAAGAAAAGCAGAAAGAACTATTGCCATCACTCCTGTAAGGGACAAGAGAGACAGCATTGTCACAGACTTCCAGAATTGGAAGGAATCTGAGGGCAGACATCAGCAGGAGTGTTCAGAGCTTGTATCCCCATCCAGGGGGGAGAGAAAATTACCCCCTATCCGACCAGGGAGAAGATCAGCATGGCTGCTCCTGCAACTTCTTCTGGAAGGTTATTTTATTGACTGTACTGATTGATGTGTGTGTATGTGTGTGCTTGTGTGATACGTGTTGCGTTGCATGTTTTAGATAATTGTGTGTGGGGTGTGGTACGTGGGGTATGTTTTGTAGTGTGTGTGTGTGTGTGTGTGTGTTATGTGTACATGGTGAGATGTATAAAGGGAGAGGGCCTGGTGTAGGTGGTGTGTTTGTGGTTTGTGGTATGTGTGTTTGTGGTGTAGTAGTGTGTGTGGTGGTATATTTAGTGGGTGTGGGTGTGTATGTAGGGGGTTGTTTAGTGTGTGTGCTGTGGTGTTTTTAATATAAGGAGGATATTGTGTGTGTGTGCGCGCGCACACACACGTCTTCCTTCCACATGTGTGGGGAAGCATTTGTCTGAGCTGGTTTATTTTAGCTAATATGTTGTACTCTAATTCCACCCATTTTCCTACAGTGCTGTAACACTGTTGCTATTCACCACTAAGACTCCATTATGCATAGGAGCAGATTTTATACATTCATCTCTCCAGGGCATCTGGGCTGACTCATGCCTTGCCTGTTGTGAGCAGTGGACAAGCAGTGTCCTGACATTTCTGCTTATCACTGTGCAGGAGATTTTTATCAAGGCCAAGAAGAATAAGCACCCAGTCCCTAAGACTGAAAAGAACTGCAATATATTTGTAGGCAACACAATTTTATATAAAGAAATGTGATGGCCCACACACAGAATCCCAAAACTTGAGGGGTTGAGGCAGGAGGAGTACCAGGAAATTAAGGCCAGCCTGGGATACATTGTGAAACATTTAGACAACAATGAAAATCCTACGGAGTCTCTATTAGACTTCCAGCAAGGCTCATGACTCAACTCAGCAAGGCTGTGGGGTTCGTAAACTCGGCAAGTAAAAAACCGGTTATATTTCTGTACACCAGAAACTTAAAGTGAGATAAGAAAATACTTTTGCTTGTGACAGCACCCCAAAATACTTTGGGGTAAACTAATTCGATATAGCAAAGACTCTAAAACCCTGAAAGGAGCTGAAAGCAGAAAATGCCCTTACAGAAAAGTGCAAGCTGTAGATGAAACTCCAGAAAGGGTGAGTCTGGAGGGGCCGGAAGCTGGAGGGGATTTCTAAGCCCTAGGAAAGGGAGAGTGATGTGCAAGGCTGTGGGATTTCCAGTTACTCTAAATTGATACTGGTGGTGGCTGCCTAACTCTGTGTTATGCTAATGTGACTGACTTGTGCAGAATCAAAGGAGAAAGGCGGCTGATTATGCTGTGACTGCTGCTCGGCACACCTGTGACACACACTGTCTGGTGGCTCTCTTCTTTCCTTCTATCCTCTATTTGCTCCTTAAAGAGTCATTCTGGTCTTCTTGTCTTTAAGAGACCCTGCCGGGAACATCATCTTGATGGATTGAAATGTCCAATGGAGCAGGCCCCAGGCTTACTGTGTGGAGTAAGGTCTAGGAGACTGGAGCTGGAAGTCATGCATCCACCAGGGGATTTCGTCCATCCTTCAGCTAGCGAATGTGAGGACAAAGAGAGGGTGATGTAACAGCCAGATTCCCTAGTAAGCCTCCCTGAACAGATGTTCTCTATTGATTGACTTCATCTGGCACCCAGGGATGGTCTACGATGTGACCAGACCAGACCCAGACCCACAAGCCTGCATGAGCCAATGTCCCTGGATGTCAGTTCCCTTCTACCTTCCTATTTTTCTAACTCCCCCCACCCCACACCCATGTCCAGAAGTCTGTGGCCAGGTTCTGGAGGATGCTGGGAAGGTCAGCGAGGTCTGTAGGGTGGGAAACATGTGAAGTGCTCAGAAGGAGAAGGAGCATGTGCTACACGAAGACCTGCCTGCACTCTACATCTCACTGGCTGCAGCAGCAGCTGGGGTTGATTACAGGGGTTCCCGTGGCCCAGCAATTTCAGATATCAAGGTAGCAGGGGGAAGCGAGGGGCCAGGAAAGAAGAGTTCCCCTCTGGACTTAATAAAATAGAAGGGTGATTTCTGTGCCCAGACATACCACACACTGTGGAAGTATTTTCAGTTTCCATAACGAGGAACAGTCCAAGGAAGAGAAAACAAGAAGGAAGAGAGGTGCAGGAGAGGCATGGCTCTAAAGAGGACTCTTGGAAAAGATGGAGGGCTGAGGCAGGAGAGGACCCTAGAGTGGAAACTGGTATTCACTGTTTAGTTGGCTCTCTCCTTGCGTGGGGACTTTTCCACGCAAGTAATGTGGCTGAGCCTCGGGCTGGCTGTGTGCATTCTGGAGTCCTGGGGTGTAGAAGTGACCATTGATACAAGAAGAAGCTCACAGCAGCATTTCAGGGGGGAGAAGTGGAAAGAGACCAGGAGCATAGACCTCCCTGGGAATCCTAGGATCTCCCAGCCAGCCAGATGGACTGTCCTGTGACTGTGTGATAGGGCAAGAACTATGGGAAAGAGTAACAGAGAGAAGCCCGAGGCTGTGAACTCCCAGGCAGTTGTGGATACTGGGTCATTCTGAAAGACACTCAGAAGCTACCTGGGGATAATTTTAGTAAATAGTGTGAGTGGTGAGGGATTGTGCCAAGCACTCAGAACCGAAAGCTGGTTAAGTGTGGGGAGGTTGGTTAAGGATGGGGATTAGAGTAAGATCTTATTATCATTGAGGCACTGAGTTCAGAATTATGGTGCTAGGTATCAGGGATCCCTGAGGGCTCAATATCAGGCTCTAGACTATAGGTCCATTAAAAAAAAAAAGGGGGCTAGAGTTATGATCAGAAATGGGAAGTTGGAGGACAGCAATGGAAGGGCTCAATACCAAGACAGGAGCTTGGTATTGAATTTGAGGTCAGAGAGAAAATTCAGTGGTGTGGAGAGCAGAAGTGGGGCTAAGATTGTCCTGGAATGACCTTGGGTTGGGGGCTAGGAGCTCCCACCCACTCCTGAATGAAGCTGCCCTCTCTACCCACTACCTGCAGAGCCTCTCCTTACAGTTACTGTTCCTGCCAGGCCCAGGTATTAGCACGGGGCAGGGATGGAACATCTGTAGGGACATGCAAGGCTCCTGATGCCCTGAGATTGGAGGTTGTCCAGACTGGAGGACAAGCCAGCAGCAGAAAGGGCACAGCAGGTCTCCACTGGGTGCTAATCCACCTTGGCTTCCTTTCTCCAGGAGCATCTTCACCTGTGAAGGAGGAGGGTGAATGGGAGGAATCTTCCCCTCATATACTCATTTCCAGAAGCTGGAGTCCTCTTGCAAGGTGCCCCCGCATGTCCATCAGCTCCAGCTGAGTGATTGCGGTGTCTCAGTAGAAATAGAACAAGTGACCTGGGGAGTTTCTTTCCCTGACATGGGGACTGGTGACATTCAGATGCCAAGACTCCAAGGGAGTGCAGGAGGCAGAGTTGTCCCTCTGCAGTGAAAATGGAGAGAAATGAATGTTAGAGCATCCAGAGACAGGGGACCACTTGTTACTGCAGCAGAAGCTAGTCTGTCCTGACATGTATACCATGCTAGTGTCTCCCCTCATCACACTGTGACTGGGGAGTCTCCCTAGGCCATGGTTCCTTTTCCCTTCGAATGTGACCTCAGCACATGGACCAGTCAGTGCCTCAGCTCCTGGGCTTCTTGAAGATGGTTTCTGTGTGTTCATCACAGCCATGCCAACCTGTCAGAGCCTTTAAGCTTCACTTAGGCAAGGCTGAGATCTTGATCATATTACTACCAATTCCCTCCCCTCAGCCTTCATTTCTTTGCATGCGTGTCCTATGTGGATCAACCCTAGCTCAACCCTGGGAGTCATTCCCCAGGAGCTGCCTATCTTGTTTTTGAGACAGGAGCTGTATTGAGTTGGACCTAACTGAGCCCCAGCTAGGCTGGCTTCCCAGCAAGCCCAGGGACCTGCCTGTCTCTGCCAGTACCAGGATTAAGTGCCTGCAGGTTTTTATGTAGACTCTTAGGATCAAGTTCTGATCTTTATGCTTGTCTGGCAAGCAATTTGTTGACTGAGTCGTCTCCCCAGACTGTGCAACAGCTTTTGATTAAAAGCTCTCCTGTTTTAGAGTCCATAGATAGTCTTATCTGAAAGGTTGAGAATACAGAAAACTATCTCTCTGTCTGTCTGTCTGTCTGTCTGTCTGTCTGTCTGTCTCTGCTCTCTCTCTCTCTCTCTCTCTCTCTCTCTCTCTCTCTCTCTCTGTGTTCTCTCTCTGTGTGTTTTCTCTCTCTGTGTGTTTAATGTATGTGTGTGTGTACATGTGTGACAATTTCCCCTCAATTTTCATGACATACAGTGCTGCTTTGCCCCTGGTTCCAATTCCAAGTCTCTCCCACTGGACTCCATTATTCTCCTTGTCCTCCTTTCCTTCTGCAGTGGTTCCAGCACCCCCACCAGCTTGGGCTGCCTCTAAGGGGTGCTTGGCCCCAGCCACCATCAGGCTACTGTAGCTGCTGCCTGAGACAGGGCAGGATCCTGCTTGTCTCCAGGGGAAAACCTTTAGAACCTACCTTGGCCAGGCCGACTTGGGAACTGGATCTGCAGTCCACACCTCCAGCTACACACACAGAGCAGGAAGGGAGCACTTAAATCGTGCTCCCTCTCACCTTTCTCCTGAGCCTTCTCAGGCACCCCTCCCAACCTTTGTCCTTTCCAGGTGACAGGTGAAGCAGGTCCTTGGCTATGCTGGTGGATTCCTCCCAGGTCCCCTGCCGCCACAATTCCTATCACCTTTAACATCCCAGACACCAAGAATCCTTTCCTGTCATCTCTGAATCTGAAAGTCAGACCGCCACTCAGCTCTCCACACTGCTCCAGTCCTCCACTTGCTGGGTTAGCGAGAAACTGGGTTCTTGGAGTCCTCCTTGTTCTCACTGACCCCAGGCTGGAAACCTCTTAGGTTCATCTAACCTAGGTTCTGCTATGTCCATGATACAAAGGTAGTATATAGTGTTATTGATCCCAGGGGGCTTTGACCTTGAGGCAGTCTAACTCCTAGTTCTGTTGGTCTGAGTCCAGGGACCTTAACATTCTCCACTGACACTCCTACAGATCATTCTGGAGGTGATCCTTGCACAGACCTGCCAGGACGAGAGGGAAAGTGAGATACTGTCACAGAGAGTACTTGTGGAGGGTTTCTTTTACACAGAGACCTGCTGGTGACCCAGGTGCCTACCTCTCCACCCCCACAGGGGCCATTCATTCTCCTCCAGTGCACAGGCTTGCAACAGTGTTTCTCAGAGATCACTTCCATGGACTCTCAGTTTCCTCCCTCCCCCTTGTGGCTTGGAGCCATCAGGAGCCACCTGCTTATCAAACTAATGGGGCCTGAGAATCTCATAATATGCTCCAACTCACTGGGGGCCCGACTCCAAGCCATCACTCCAGGACCCCCTCAATCTAGCCTGGCCACCCCCTTATTCTCACAGAAGCACCCCCACTCATGCCAAGGCTGTACCCCAATCTCTCTCCACGTTTTTACTTTCTTCCAAGTCACAGGGAAAGCCCCTTCCCCCACTTCAGGAAATCCTCGCTGACCTGGGCAGAAATTCTGTGCCAGTCATATGGTGCTTAGTCACACCAGGCTGCCCTCTGTGGCTTTCTTTTCACTTGCCTTTACATAGCCACTCGCCCCCATTTTGAGGGTGGACACGTGCTCCTGCAACGAAAGTCTGGCATTTAGGAGATACTCAGTAAGGGATGCCTGGTTATACAAGTGGAGAGTTATGGGTGTTAGAAGCATTGGGAATGTCTGATGGATTTTACAGAGTTCCTGAAACCCCTAGGAGTCCCAAGGGACAAGGAGAAGAAGGGGGAAATTATTTGGCACCATGGGGGCTGCCACGGGGCTGGAAGAACTGTCTGACACTTCTACAGTCCTGACCCCTACCTTCTTACAAATCCCCAATGTGCTTCCTAAATCCGTTCTGAGGTTGAATGCCGAGATTGGAAGCGGGCCCTGGTTCCAGCAGTGGCGCCAGCTTTGCCAACAATGGGGTTTTGTAGGTATGTTAACTTCCCAGCACCCGGCACCTACCTTTAAAGCACATTAAAGGTCTCTGCCTCATCTAGTCAGGAAGAGTAAACAATTAGAAAAGCAGATGAAGTAGAAACTGCTTCTACTCACACCCCTGCACACTACACTCAGGGCATTTGGGGCTTCAGATTTGGGCAGCATTATAGCGGAAAGATTGGATTTAAACCGTGTCGTCTCTATTACTTAGAGCTCAGGGATGGGAAGCATGTCCTCCTCAGAGCCTGCTTGTTTAACTTTATGAGAAATCATGCCCATGATGTGGGGTTAAGAGGCAATGAGATACGGCTTATTAAACCTGGAGCACAGTGCTTGTTGTGTGTGGAGGACTTGGGTGAATTCCCATCCTCTTTCATTTAAGTCTCCGTTTTCTGCCAGGCAGGTGTTTGGGCTGACACAGCCACAATTGGAGAAAAGAGGCAAAGCAAGTCTCTGTGGCGTCTGGAGCTGAAGTTGGTGGGGCCTTGCTGCCCCCCGGTGGACTGAATAGGCATGACATGCCTGTGTGCTTTCTGGTGCCACCTTATGGTAGAAGAGGTGAGTTACTGAAGAGCATTCCAGAGATCTCAAGGTGGGAGAGTGCACATTTGGCTGGTACTGCTGGTCACTCTTCTTTTGAACAGCTCTTTAAGTATCAGATTCTTTCCCTAGGATAAATCATGGAAGTAGAATTTCCTAGCTCATTGCTATAACTCTCTCTCTCTCTCTCTCTCTCTCTCTCTCTCTCTCTCT
>JADRCD010200972.1:40774-51008 GCA_019843815.1 Montemys delectorum
GTGTGTGTGTGTGTGTGTGTGTGTGTGTGTGTGTGTGTGAACTTATCTCTCAGAAAAGAAGTACCAGTTAGTATACCCATCCTTTCATCTCATCTTCACCAACACTGAATGATGTCTTAGTTTCGTTTTTTTTTTTATTTTTTTTTTGTTTTTGTTTTTGTTTTTGTTTTTTTATTGCTGACCAAAAGGCAATAGAGAGGAAGGGCTTATTGGCCTATTACAGTCCAAGTTACAGTCCATAATTGCAAAGAACTTAAGGCAAGAGCTTAAGCATGACATCCACAGGCAAGAAAACAGAGAGCCAAGTGCACCCTTCATGCCTGCTTGCTAGGCTGCTCATAGGCTGCTAGCTTTCTTCATCGTTATACAGTTCACGGCTCAGCCCATGAAATGATGCTACCCACCACAGGCCGAGTCTTCCTACATCACTGAGAAATCAAATAAACTCCCCACAGGCATCTCTGGTGGCCATTGTCATCTAGATAGTTCCTCAGCTAAGATATTCCTCGGGTGCTTCTAGTTTTGTCGAGCTGACAGTGTGCATTGTTGAATATAGCCTTTCCGTGTTCCTGTCCCCCACCATATAATATTCCACTGTGCAGATTGTACTGTGGTTTCCTTCCTCATGCTACTGTTGATCTGTGCCTACATCGCTTCTGAGTTTGGAGCTCTTATAAATAATGCTGCCACGAATGCTTTTTTGTTCCAAATGAGAACATGTCGTACAAGTCACGAGTGACCAAATGTCAGCATACTGTCCAGCCTGTTCCTGGAGGTAGGACTGGTACACAGTGGTGCATGGAAAAAGTAGCCTCCTAGTAGGTACTACTGTTAGTTTTCCAGAGCAGCTGTGTCAATTTACGCCACCCCCAGCAGCACTAGGTACTTGCACTCTTGCCGACACTTAGTATTTTCTGTCATATCTACTTTGCCATCCTTATGTGAGTAAAGTTTGGATTTTCTTTTCCGTGCCTCCTGAGACAGAACACATCTTTATAGTTTTATTAGTCATTCCTGTGTACTGTGGGGATGACCTTTCTTCACACGGTCTCTGTACTTCCCGTTGTTAACTTTGTACCAGCAGAGGGCCAAGGGCTGGCAGGGTTTTGGTATCACCATTTCTATGGCTCATCATTGGACTTTCTATTCTTAAATGCTGTCCTTCTACATCTGCCCAAAATATGAAGGGCTGAGAGCCCTCATTGGTTATAATAAAGAGCTGAAAGCCAATAGCGGGGGGGGGGGGGGGGGCCGCGCGGGCAGAAAGTATGGAGGGTGGAGTTTCCAGTCAGGTGGAGAGAGAGAGGAAGGGTGCAAGCCGAGGCAGGAGAATTGAAGCAGACATGGAAGGGAAGAGAAGGGAGACCAGACAACAGGAGAGCAGGAAGGTAAAGAGCTAGCTATGTGGTGGGGACCCAGGCTAGGAAGTTAGGTGAAGTTAGAAGATAGTGGACAGTCTGTCCCAGCTAAAGGCCAACGGCTTTAAATGGCATAGAAGCCTCGTGTCTTATTTATATGGCAAGTGGGTCTACCAAAGCCTCACAATAGTGTCCCTTCTGACCAGTCTTACTGTTTAGTGGCCTGATTTTGAAAGAGTCTTGCCGTGTCTGGGGACTGTGTTTACACGTACATCAGTTGCAGATCACTTCTTGTCTTTGTTGCCTTTTTACTCTGACATATCTGTGGTGGTTTGAATACACTTGGCTCATGGGAATTGGCATGATTAGGAGGTATGGCCTTATTGGAGGAGATGTGTCCTTGTTTGAGGAAGTATGTCACTGGGTAGGCAGGCTCTGAGGGCTTCTATATTCAAGCTACTTCCAGAGGGGAAGAGAGTCTCTTCCTGGCTACCTTTGAATCAAGATGTAGAACTCTCTGCTCCTCCAGCACCATGTCTGCCTGTACACTGCCCTGCTTCCCACCATGATGATCATGGACTAAACCTCTGAAACTGTAAGCCAGACTCCAGTTAAATGTTTCCCTTTATAAGAGTTGCCTTGATCATGGGGTCTCTTCACAGCAATAAAACCCTAACAAAGACAATTGCCTTGACAGCTTCCCTGGAATTTTGATGTCATCTGATGCATGCATTTTCTCTGTCATGATTCACATTTTTTTTTGTAACCTGGTCAAGAATTCTCTGTCTCTTCAACAAACGTGTTTTCTTAGATGATATTCCCAATTCTAAGCTTCCCATTTACCGTGCTCCATCTGCCATTGGCTTTTGTGTGTCATGCATAAGAGAGCCTCAGCTTTACCAATATGGATGCACAACGGACCCAGAACTAATTATTGACAGGACTGGCTTCTTCCCTGTTGCATTGGTGAGGCAGGCTACACAGAGGAATGCTATATAGCAATGAGCAGGGATGATTTTAAACTGTATTTAGTAATAGGGATGACCCTCACAACTATGCAGCTAACATGGAAGGAGGCATTGCAAATGTGACTGCAGGTGATTTCTTGCATCATAAAACAGACATGTGTGAATATAGAGGATGGCTGGTGGAATATCTGTTCTGTCTCATTGCTCATTTTATCCTCTTACAGGTGCCACCATGTCTTAGCCACTAAATCTTCAAAACAGACCATTGCATCTGACAGTCTCATGCCCTCAGTTTGGCTCTGCTCTCCAGTCGTTTCTGTGGCTTTCAGCCCTCCCCAATTTCCTCTAAGTTTTAGCTTTGGATAATCAACTATTACACAAGCCCCAGCTGGGGTTTGATTGCGACAGCTCTTGTCTGGTTTTGGTCTTCCAAATTAATTTTATTCTGTCAGGATTAAAACATATCCCCTTGGAGATTTGACTTACATTTTATTAATCCTATAATTTTATTGGTGGCATGTTGAGTCCTTTATATTATTATTTCATGTCTGGGAATACTGACTTCCATGCCAAACTATCATCGGCTTTCGGAGAAGTTCCATGTCCCCATACCCCTTCACTTTCTGCAGGGTGTTCTCGATGCTCAAGGCAGATAGTACTAATATCTGTTTCTTAAATAAATCTCGCCGATTCTTACCAAACAACTTTGTGGTGGTGGTGTTTTTTCCTCCGCTAGTCTCAACTTCATTACTTCACCCAGAAAGGCTCCTGACAGACTAGAATCTTACACAGACAGGACTGATCCACACTGCCTGTTACTTCATCAGCAAGGCGCTGGCTCTCTTCCTGTATCCTGGGAACCCTTCTGTTCGGTTAAAGCACCGAATAAAGCAAACCCAACAGCTTTAGACACTTGTCCCCTCACCATGACAAAAGGCACTTAAGGGGGAAGGGTTTAGTTTGCTTACAATTCAAGGGGACATATCACCTGGGGAAGGCAGTGGGACATCATGTCGCACTGACAACCAGGTAGCCCAGAGAGATGAGGGCTTGGACTCAGCTTGCTACCCGCCCCCACCCCCAGATCACTTCCCAGTGCAGTCCACAGTCAGTGTGGGTTTTCCCACCTCAATCAGCCCAATCTAGAAACTCCCTCACAAACAGATCCAGAATCGTGTCTCCTCAGCAAATCTAGACCCTGTCAATTTGACAATTAATATCCACCTTCACCCTAGCTGTCTAAAATGTGTTTTCCTTGTGCTGAAGCTTTGGAACTATAGCAATGACAGATTCCAGCTGAGACATCACAGGGAAATTGATACAGTTTAATGAAAAAATAAAAACAAAAAAAAAACAAACAAAAAAACCCCCAATAACAACAGCAACAGCAATACAAACAGCTGGACTGGGTTTCAATATATAGGTAAGAGTTCCCCACTCTCCAGGTAGTGGAGCCCAGCAGTGGGTGGTAGAGCTAAGGGAACATTCTGAGAGAGAGGAAAACATAACAGGAGAGCAGGGGAGCTCGGAGCGGCCTGAGTGTGTGAGTAGCCTGGGAGGCTGAGGGGTAGGGGTAGAATTATGCACGGATGAAGTTAAGTTAGAATACACTGTGAGTGGCTTTGGGGTGTACTTTATTGTTTGGGATGGTTATTACATGAGTCTGTTTGACCTACTTTGTCCTTAAAAGACGTTTTCTATGCCGTGGTCCAAATATCCCTCCAAACTCATATTGAAATTAAATTGCCATTGCAGAAGTATTAAGAGGTGAGACTATTAAAGTGATTAGGTTATGAGCATACTGCCTCCTGATTCCAGGAGTAGGTTGTTGGTAAAAATCAAGTTTGTCTGTCACTATCTTGTTCATGTTTGTGTGTAGAGAGAGGCCCTCCACAAGCTGCATCAGCTGCAACTATAAGCCAAACTTTTAATGTTTATAAATTACCAAATTATCAGTTTATAATACCAATAAATTGTGGTATTCTGTTATAGGAACTGAAAATGGACTGAGTCTCTCTGATAATACCAAGGAAGAGGCTGGTACAGTTTAGATATCATAAGAGCCAGGGCAGAGAGCACTGGTAAACAGAGATGGAAATTCTAAGTTATCTGAGAGGCGGTATGCTGCATTCATGAGTATTCATCAGTGGGAAGGTATAATGGGTGAGTAGGTTATGAGGTGTTGCAGGTCCACTCTCCCAACTGCCTCCCTTTGAATCTCTGGGATGATTAGCTCAACCATTCTGGGAACATCCCAGGATGAAACGCTGATTGGCAGTTTGGGGGAAAAGCACCACACAATGCTGCTTTCTTCTGTTCTACGGTATAGAAGTGTATGGCTGTGTGGTTTCATTTTGGAGGATTTGGAGTTTCTTTTGTTCCCTGTCTGTATGTGTATTTACTGCTGCTCCCCTGTGACAAAAGTAGGCAGCTTATTGCAGAAAATCAAACCTGAACCCAAACTGTCCCCTCCACATCCCTGCTCTGAAATTAGATCATTTTCTCGGACCGGATTGGGAAGGAATCTTGAATCATTTAGTACAAACTGAGATGAGCAGGGCCGAGTCTAAGTGGGAAGAATTGCCTGTTGGTTGTCTGTGGAATTATGGGCTCTAGCTGGGAATGGTGCAAATGGGAGATGAGCAGATGAGGGCCAGCCAGCAGGCAGGGCTGAGCTCTGCTGCTTGCTGGGACAGAGCCTGGGGTGCTCAGATGTTTCCAAGGGCAAGGGTTCTCAAGTACAAAGATGGCCATGAGAATTAGATGAACAAACAAACAGGCAGAGATGTCACATCTGCATGCTCATTGGGTGCTGGGGACAATAGAGATCAAGAGGAGGCTGGTGACAGTGCTGCTCATGAAGGCAATGGTGGTAGTGATGGTGATGCCATGTGCCTGTAACCACAGCCTGGGGACATGCAAATGCAGATAAATGGACCCTTGAAGGTCTCTGGCCAGCCAGTCTAATGAATCAGTGAGTTCCAGGCTCAGAGACCCTGTCTCAAAGATTAAGATGGAGAGCAATCAAAGAAGATTCCTAAAGTTGACTGTTAGCATCCACATGCACATGCACATAGGTGAACATGGTCACACATGTAGGTCCACATGCACACACACATAAGTGCACATGCACACACACATAGGTGCACATGCACACACACATAGGTGCACATGCACACACACATAGGTGCACATACAAACACACATATAGGTGAGTATGAACCTGCATGCACATATTCAAGGACCCCCCCACACACACTCACACACATACACACATACTCACACATACACCCACTCACACGTGTGTGCATGCATAATTATGACTCCATTTTGTCCTTATTAGACTATTCTAACTTATATAAATTCCCATTGATTTACATGTAAAATAGAGAAGCTATCTCTATCATGCATTACTTTGTAAATAAAATAAAATAAAAAGTAAAAAAGGTATTTTGTAAAAAAAAAATCTACATGTAAATAATACATATAGTTAAAGTATGTAGCAAAATGTTTGGCCTGGGGCTGGAGAGATGGCTCTGTGCTTTAGAGCACTGACTGCTCTTCCAAAGGTCCTGAGTTCAAATCCCAGCAACCACATGGTGGCTCACAACCATCCATAATGAGATCTGACGCCCTCTTCTGGAGTGTTGGAAGACAGCTACCGTGTACTTGCATATAATAAATCAATCAATCAATCAACCAATCAATAAATAAATATTAAAAATAATGTTTGGCTTGGGGACCAGGGCACAGTTAACTTTCTCTCTCCCAATCCAAACCTCCCTCCTTGACTTCCCTTTCCTTCTCAGCCTCTTCTTCTTTGTTCTCCATTAACAATCTAAGCTTTATTAAAGGCTTTTAATTTTTAGTGCCGCTTTAACCTCACAGGAAAACTGGTAAAAGGGGCAGAATCTTCCAGCATGTCCCACCCCGTGCCACTTCCTCTCCCCTGCCACTGACACCAGCCAGGGCTTTGTCACATCACTGTCACCCATAGGGCACCATGTGGTTGGGGCTTTCTCTTGCCTTCTCCAGCTTACACAAGTGTCTAATGTGATACGGCTTCCACAGAGCCATACTGAGAAGTCTGACTGACCTAAAACCCATGTTTCCATCCAATTCCCCGGCAGCTGCTCATCTTCTTGCTGTCTACATAGTTTTCCTCTTCCCAAAAATGTCAGAGAGCTGAGATGATGCAGTCTCTGATTTTAGCTTGTTCACATGGTCTTCTTCCACTTAGGGATGTAGGCGTGACTTCCTGTCAATGTTTTCCTGGCTCGGTAGTGGATCAATTCCTAAGGCTGCATAATATTCCCTCTGTGGATGTGCCACAGCTTATTTATCCATTTGTTTTCTGAATGATGCCTTTGGCTGCTTCCAGGTTTGGGCAACCATTGGTGGGCGAGAAATGCAGATTCTTCATGGGTCTCCGAGTCTTGTGACTCTCCAGTCTCATATTAATTAGCTCTGTCCTATTACTTACACTGCCCATCTGTCGCTCCATGGCCAGTTGGACGACCCCACCCCAGATGGCGTCACAGTGTTCAGAGCATCGCTGGGTAGCGTTAGCTTCCAGAGAAGGTCCATTCCTTTGGGAGTCTTCATCTTACTAAAGAGCTGAGGGATGTAAGGGTGCCCCATCTTCGTCTAGACTTTATAGCACGCTCGCATAACTTACCTCTGTTTGTTTGCAGGATTTTACCCATTTTTCTTTCTTCAGCAATAAGATACTATTTTATCTTTGGATTTGCTTTTTCCTGAGGTCCTAGGACTGAAGGTAGAATAGTAGTGTCTGAGACCCTTCTGCTGGGGGTTGCCAGTTTTCCTCGGTTACTGTAAAGAAATAGATAGCACACCCTTCTCAGTGGTGCTTGGTAGGAACAGTGGGTCTCTCAGCTCCAGTGTGGACAGAAAAGCTTGTGGCATAGCTGAACATCAGTGAGAATAAGGCCAGGCATGGTCTCCCTGGCAGAGCTATGGGGAAGTGACCTTAAGGCATGACAAAGGCCTGGATCCAGCCTTTATCACCGGTATGCCTCCCTACTCAAAGTCCCCAGCCACTGTCTCCAAATGCCGTGGAGCACACACTTACTGTTTTTATTAAAGGGAAGAGGCCTAAATGTTCCAGAAGAGAAATCTTACTCTTCCCTCTTCCCAAGCAGGGGTTGTGGGGAGGCAAATCAGACACAGGCCAACTTCTACCAGTGAGCTTCACAGACACAGAGCCTGGTCCAAACTCCCTAATTTATGCGTGAAAAGAACTGGCAAAATTGTCTGGGGATCGGGGCGGGGGTGGGGGGAGGTGTCTGTTGAGGGAGGAATGGATAACCATTGGATCAGAGGGGTCACAGGCTTGCTGATGTGGTGATGATGGTGATGATGATGATGATGATGATGATGATGATGATGATGGTGATGGTGATGGTGATGGTGATGGTGATGGTGATGATGATGATGGTGATGGTGATGGTGATGATGATGATGATGATGATGATGATGATGATGATGATGATGATTACAGGAAAGGACGAAGGGTGGAGGAAAGAAACAGCACATGTGTTCCCTTCACCTTGTTCTCCACTGGTTTCTCAAGACTCAATCTGCCACTCTTCATGCACCTGGATATAGCTGTGGATTTAGATAACTCTGTCTCTTCCTCTCCTGACCTTTATTATGGCTGCGAAAATCCCTGCGTGAGGGATAAATAATGCATGGTTTCAGTCAAGAGAGGCAGGAACTCAAGCAAACACTGCAGCAGCGAGGGAGTTGCATCTGTCTCCAGAATATGATTTTTTTTCCAACCCACTTCTCCCTACCTCCAATCTCCCACCCTGCTAGCCAATATGGGAAAACCCAGAAGCAGGGTTCTAACAGAACACAGGTTAGGGGCTTCAGCTTGCATTGAAAATGTTTACAGGGTTGAGGAGTTGGCTCCATAAGTCAAGTTCAAGTCTTAGAAACAGGGAAATCTGAGTTTCTGTCCCCAGCATCCATGGAAAAACTTGGGCACACAGGAGCTGTGCTAACAGTCCCAGAAAAGGGGAGGTGGCAATAGTGTGGTCTCCAGGGTTTGCTGGCCATCCAGGCTTGCTAGATCAATGAACTCTGGGTTCAGTGAGAGACTCTGACTCAAAGGAAAAAGGTGCAGAGAAATAAAAGAAGACACACCTCTGGACCGGATATACACACGGAAGTGCAAACACAGACACACACACATACACACACACACACACACACACACACACATAAACGGGAGAGGCAAGGAAGGGAGGGAGAGAGACAGAGACAGACAGCCAGAGACAGGCAGCAGACAGACAGACAGACAGACACTGATGCCATCTTAACCATAGTCCTTCTCCCCTTGATACAAGCCTTCACTGCAGAACATGGGTACATCTTGCTAACTCTGTATCAAAAGTTTGCCAAGGTTAGTTCCTGGACATATGTGCAAAGAAAATCTTCTAGCTACATTGTGGGAACAGACGGAAAGGAGATAGGAGGTCTATCCTGGTCAGTCATGCTGGCTTAGGACATCAGTGGACAAGCAACAGGGGGCAGGGTGAAGTCTCAGGGGGTCTAGAATTCTTTCTGAGCTGAGGCTTGACTTTAGAAATCCCAGGGTAGTTTCTATGGCAACATGGGAAACAAAAGCCTCCTGGGTCGCCGGTGGGATGGGAGGCCTGCCAAATCAGAGCCCTCAGCTCTTTGCAGTTACAGCAGAGACAGATCAGATGAAGCCACAGCCTTAAGCAGGAAGGCACAGCCCTGAGCGTGAATGCCAACTTCAGTGTTTAAACCAAATTCAAAGTCAACTCCCACAGAATCTTTTGTCCTGTTTGCCTGGGCACCCATTTATACCTGTGCTTCAGACTGAGGTGTCTGGGACCATGACTGCTTTCCAGTGATGGCTTAAATAAGGACCCAGATACTTCACCCTCAAATGTTTGGATTAGAAAATGAGCCGGGAAAGGAAATGATTGTAGAGCCAAGCCACCAGCTTGGCTCCTGTGTCTGTGGGAGGAAATCGGAGGCAGTAACAGGAATGAAGTTTGGGGACTGTTTGCTCTTTTACACATTGTCTCAGACTCCCCAATTACACACCTAATTAAGAGTTGGACAATTAAGCAAACAGTTTAAATGTATGATCAGGGAGTTTGGGATTAACACCCGGTACAGGAAAGAGGCACTTCTGAGCCTTGGAAGAAACTATGGGAAGCACTCTTCCTCTGCTGTATCTCTCAGAGCTCAAGTCGAGGCTGCTTTTCCATGGAGACCTCTGTTACCTTCTAGAAATGTCTTCCAGTAACCCATATTTCCATGTCCTTAAATGTTAGAAATGGAAGAGATAAGAACTAGAGTGGAAAGGGCTGGAGAGATGACTCAGTGGTTAAAGAGCACTGACTGCTCTTCCAGGCATCCTGAGTTCAATTCTCAGCACTTACACGGTGCCTCACAACCATCTGTAATGGGATCCAATGCCCTCTTCTGGTGTGTCTGAAGACAGCAATAGTGTATTCATATACATTAAATAAATAAATAAATAAATCTTAAAAAAAAAAAAAAAAAAAAAGAACTAGAGTGGAGGAAGGGACACGCTGTTTACGTTTGGTCCAGGACTGGCCCAGCCTGGAGATGCCAGCTTATCTTTTCTCTATCCCAGTTGTGGGTCTTTTACTCAACTTGGGAAGCCATGATGCTTGTGTGTTCAGGTCCTTGAGAAGGGGAGTGTGTGGTGTACATGTGTGTGCAGGTCGATGTTGTGTGTGGTACACATGTGCTCACAGGTCAATGTTGGGTGTGGTGTGCATGCGCATGCAGGTTGATGTTCGGTGTGGTGCACATGTGCATTCTGTCGATGTTGGGTGTGGTGCGCATGTGCATGCAGGTCAATGTTGGGTGTGGTGCGCA
>JADRCD010200974.1:0-11355 GCA_019843815.1 Montemys delectorum
TAGACTGTACTCTCTCTGATGGAGCGTGTCTGCACTCGGATCAGAGGAAGGCTTTGCCAGTTCCATGCCTGACCCATATGGGTAAGGCTTTGTCAACTTCCCATGGCTCTGAGGTCTTGATCTTTGGAATAGCTCCTGTCAGGCAATACCCATGCACTCAGAACTTCACTCTCTCAAACAGCTCACTTCCCTGGAGATGGCTCCTTCTCTTCTGGTCCACTGTTCACTATGTCTAGACTCTAACCCCAAATGTGGCCACAGGCCCCCTCACAGTTCCCTGAGGTAAAAGTCTGGAGTCACCTCACAGCCTACCTCTTAGTGTCACAGGACCTACCAGCCATGTCTAGATCCCATGTAAATGTCTCCTCTGCTCTTCTGTCTCCATATTTACTTTCATTATTTCTGTGACACCAATGTGTCTCTCCCTGAGCCCTCTCCTTGGCCCAAGGGGTCATTCTACATTCTTCTTTGGTTGCTCAAGTGTCGCCTCCTCTGTCAGCGCCATGAGATCATGTGCACCTTCCAAGCTTTGAGACCATTTTCATCACATTATGAGGAACATAGTTCTAGCTTGCCATATCCTTGAAATATGAGCTCCCTGAGAACTAAGGTGATGTTTGTTATGTTTGAGTCTTCAGTGCCTCACTCAGTGCTGAGCATCTAAAAGCTCATGAATTTCATGATGTTTGATAACTGTGTTGGTTAGTTTTGAGTCAGATTAATACAAGCTAGGGTCATCTGCGTAGAGGGAACCTCAGTTGAGAAAATGCTTCCAGATGATCAAGTCTGTGGGGAAGTCTAATGATTTGTGATTGACATGAGAGGGCCCAGCCCACTGTGAATGGCACCACCCCTGGTAAAGTGGTCCTGGGTTGTATAAGGAAGCAGTTGAGCAAGCCCCTAGGAACAAGCCAGTAAGCAGCATCCCTCCATAGTTTCTGCTTCAGTCTCTGACTTTAGGTTCCTTCCCTGAATTCTCTTCATGATGGACTTTAAGCTATAAGAGGAAATAAACCCTCTCCTCCCCAAGTTGCTGTTGATCATGGTGTCTTTAATCACAGTGACAGAAAACACCAAAAGACAATAACAAATGAAGGAGGGAAAAGCCTGTCTCTGTCACCACTCTTCTTCAGGGTATGTATCCACAACAGAGCTGCCATCCTTCCTGTTCCCACCTGCTACAGTACTGCTTTGGTGTGGTGGCCATAACAAAAGACTGTGGGCTGCAGTGGCATAATGAACAGAAACAGCAACCTCACAATTCCAGTGATTTCGAACATGGGCATGGGCAGGTGATGTGGAGGATGCTCTTCTGGGTTGCACATTGCACATTTCTCCAAGTACAAAATCACATGAAGGAAAGTCTATAGGCTTAGATTTTTTAAAGGCTATTTTATTTAAGGGTCTTAAACATTTCAACCTCCCTTCTAGCCCACCAACCAAAGGTAGAGGAGAAAAATGGTTAATAGGACAAGGGGGTTGTAGGCCTATTTAGAAGTCGTTCTTTGTGGTGATTCCAATCTTCATTGTCAGGATATCAGTAGTCCAGTTCAATAGCCAATGCCAAACATGAATCAATATCAGTGGTTTGATCCAGTAGAATCTGCAAGGCTCTGCCAAGTGGACATGAGTCAGCAGAAGTGGTGAGAATCAGCCAGAATACCACAAGAACTTCCTTGGTGCATTTCTCTCTATAAAGAGAAGGCCAGCAAAGACTAGTTGAAAACATTGAAGACCATCAAATAAGAGAAAAGCCAGTTGCATGGCTAGCAAAGACCAGGGAAGCACTACGTCCTTTCACTGTTTGTAGGGTTCTACTTATGCTCTTTCCAAACACCATGCAGCCTCTCAAGCATCTGTTTCAGCAAAACATCCTCTCACAAGGCAGCTTCCAGAAAAACATCATGTGACACAACTGAGTTTTAAAGAAATCAGAAACTTCCACTTCAAAGACTTTGAAAGCTTTTGATGGACTCCAGTGAAAACCTTCACCAAAGGCCAGGCCAGCTCTCTGAAACACAGAAGCCTCCTACCCTACCAGAGGCCAGACCAGTGTTCTGAACCCCAGGTAAGTCCATCCCCAACCCTTTGTGCCGACCCAGCATAACCCCAACTGCCCCTCCCCTCCTTGTCATCATATTCCTGCCCATACCACCTTTGAAATCACTTACCTGATCAGAAGTGAAGCTAGCACCCTGAATCTCAGAGACCATACCAAATCAGAGACCACTCACATTGCCAGAACTCAAAACCCCAACATGGGTGGCAACTCCCTGCCATATCAGAGGCCGTTAGAAGCCCAGCACCTAACTTGGGTGGAGACCCTGTATTCAACCACAGGCTACTCCAGCCAGTAGACCAGAAAAGAAACAGTGACCAAGAAAGAAAACACCCATCCAACAAAGACAAATGCAGAAATTGGCACATAGACCTATAATCACTCCAAATCCAGATGCCTAAATGGCAGTGTAAGAACACAGTCAACAACCAGGGCAATATGCTACCACCAGAGCCCAGCCATCCCACTACAAGCCCTGAATATTCCATTGCAGCTGAAGAACATGAAAACAACCTTAAAACCAACTTTACAAAGATGATAGAAATCATCTTTGAGATTTAAAGAGAAAAGAATAAATCTCTTAAAGAAATAGAGAAAAAGACAATCAGAAAATTGGAAGAACTCAATAAATCCTTTAAAGAATGTGAATAAAGCCAAGAAAAACCAAACAGTTGAAGGCAGTGAGTAGAACTGTGCAAGATCTGAAAATGGAAGTAGAAGCAATAAAAAAAATATGATTGAGGGAAATCTGGATATGGAAAATCTAGGAAAGAGAACAGGAACAACTGATGCAAGCATCATCAACAGAATTCAAGAGATGGAAGAGAGAATCTCAGGCATTGATGCAACTAACAATAGAAGAAACAGGTATATCAGTCAAAGAAAAAGCTAAATATAAAAAATTCCTGACATAAACATCCAGGAAACATCTGGGACACTATGAAAAGACCAAACCTAAGAATAATAGGAATAGAAAAAGAAGAAGATTCCCAGCTCAAAGGCACAGAAAATATTTTTAACAAAATCATAGAAGAAATTTTCCTAACTTAAAGAGAGACATGCTTATAAAGTATAAGAAGCTTATAGAACACCAAAGAAATTGGAGCAGAAAAGAAAGTTTCCTTGCTACATAATAATCAAAACACTAAACACAGATAACAAAGAAAGAATATTAAAAGCTGAAAGAGAAAATGGTCAAGTATCATATAAAGGCAGACCTAGTAGAATTACACCTGACTTCTCAATGGAGATTCTAAAAGACAGAAGAACCTGGACAGATGTGCTGCCAACTCTAAGAGACCACAGATGCTAGCTTAGACTACTATACCCAGTAAAACATTCAATCAACATAGATGGAAGAAACAAGATATTCCATGATAAAGTCAAATTTAAACAATACCTATTCATAAATCCAGCCCTATGGAAGGGACTAGAAGGAAAACTCCAACCCAAGGAGCTTAACTACCTCCACAAAATCACAGCAGTAAATAATCTCACACTGGAATAACCTAAAGAAGGAACACACACACACACACACACACACACACACACACGCACACACGCACCACCACCACCAATAATTACAACAAAACAGCAAGAATTAGCAATCATTAGTCATTGATACCCCTCAACATCAATGAACTCAACTCACCAATAAAAAGATATAGACTAACAGAATGGACGGAAAACCAAGGCTTATCTTTCTGCTGCATACAAGAAACACACTTCAATAGCAAAAGTAGACATTACCTCAAAAAGTAAAGGGCTGGAAAAAGATTTTCCAAATGGACCCAAGAAGCATGCCAGTGTAGTCATGCTAAAATTAAGCAAAATAGGCTTTCAACTAAAATTAATCAAAAGAGATGGGGAAGGACACTTCATAGTCATCAAAGGAAAAATTGACCAAGACGGCATTTCAATTCTCAGCATCTATGCCCCAAGTGCAAGAGCATCCACATTTATAAAAAGAATCATCACTAAAGCTTAAATCACACATCATCCCTCATACATTGATAGTGGGAGACTTCAATACCCAACTCTCACCAATGGACAGGATACCTAAACAAAAACTAAACAGAGAAATAATGGAACAGATGCTATGAATAAATGGCTCTAACAGATGTCTTCAGAACATTTCACCCAAACATAAAAGAATATGCTTTCTTTTCAGCAACTCATGGAACAGTTTCTAAGACTGACCACATACTCAGCCATGTCTCAACAGCTGCAAGGAAATTTAAATAACCCTTTGCATCCTATCAGACCACTGTGGATTAAAGCTAGGCATCATCAACAGAAACAGCAGAGAGCCTACAAACTCATAGAAACTGAAAAACTATCTAGTCAGTGACCATTGGGTCAAAGAAGAAATAAGGAAAGAAATTAAAGACTTTCTAGAATTCAATGGATCTGAAGGCACAATGTACTCAAACTTATGGGACACAATGAAACCATGAGTAAAGTTAATAGCACCAAGTGCCTCCATAAAGAAATTGGAGGATTCTCATACTCACCACTTAACAGTATACCTGAAAGCTCTAGAACAAAAAGAAGCAATCATACCCAAGAGGAAATGATGGCAGGTAGCAAACTGAGGACTGAATCAATAAACTAGAAACAAAAATAACAATACAAAGAATCAAGAAACAAAGAGTTGGTTCTTTGAGAAAATCAACAAGATAGACAAACCCTTAGCCAAAGTAACTAAAAGCCAGAGAGAGAATAACCAAATTAACAAAATCAGAAACTACAAAGGAGGCATAACAACAGACACCAAGGAAATAAAATAAAATTCATTAGATCTTATTTCAAAAACCTGTACTCCACAAAATTGGAAAATCTAAAAGAAACAAACAATTTTCTTGAGAGATACCATTTACCACAGTTAAATCAATATCAGATAAACAACTTAAACAGACCTGTAACCCCTAACGAAATAGAAGCAATCTTTAAAACTCTCTGAAACAAGAAAAGCCCAGGGCCAGATGGTTTTAGTGAAGAATCTTCCAAACTTTCAAAGAAGAGCTAATACCAATACTCCTCAGACTATTCCACAAAATAGAAACAGAAGGAACATTGCCAGATTCATTCTATGAAGGCACAGGTTCCCACTGATACTCAAACCATATAGAGATTCAACAAAGAAAGAGAATTACAGACCAATTTCCCTTATGCACATTGATGCAAAAGACTAAATAACATACTTGTAAACTAAATGCAAGAACTTATCAAAAATATCATCTACCATGATAAAGTATGCTTCATCCCAGAGATGCAGGGATGAGTCAACATATAAAAAATCTGTCAATGTAATACAGCATATAAACAAACTTAAAGAAAAAAACCCACATGATCATCCCATTAGACACTGAAAAAGTCTGACAAAATCCAGCACTAAATCACAATAAAAGTATGGGGGAGATCAGGGAGGGATACAAGGGACATGCCTAAACATGATGAAGGCAATCTACAGCAAGCATGATAAAAGTATGGGGGAGATCAGGGAGGGGTGCAAGGGACATGCCTAAACATGATAAAGGCAATCTACAGCAAGCATATAGCCAACTTTAAGTTAAGTGGAGAGAAACTCAAAGTTCACTAAAATCAGGAACAAGACAAAGCAATATGCACTCTCTCTAAATATATTTGCTATAGTATTTCAAGTTCTAGCCAGAGCAATAGGAAGACTAAAGGAAATCGAGCGGGTATAATTTGGGAAGGAAGAACTCAAAGTTATCATTATTTGCAAATGAGATGAAAGTATACATAAATCACCCCAAAAATTTATCCAGGGAGCTCCTACATCTAATAAACACCTTCGGCAACATGGCTGGATACAAGACTAACTCAAAAGAAAAAAATCAGAAGCCTTCTTGTATACAAATGACAATGGGGCTGAGAAAGAAATCAGAGGAGCAACATCCTTCACAATAGTCACAAATAATATATAATATCTTGGGGTAGCTCTAACCAAGCAAGGGAGAGACCTTATGATAAAAAACTTCAAATCTTTGAAGAAGGAAATTGAAGAAGATATTAGAAGATGAGAAGATCTCTGTTGCTCATAGATTGATAGGATCAACATAATAAAAATAACCATCTTACCAAAAGCAATCTACAGATTCAATGTGACCCCCATCAAATTCCAACACAATACTTACAGAGCTTGAAAGAATACTACTCAAGTTCATGGAAAAAACAAAAACTCAGGATAGTTCAAATAATCCACTACAACAAAAGAACATCCAGCGATATCACCATTCCTGATTTCATGCTAAACTACAGAGAAATAGTCATAACAATCAAATGGTATTGACATGAAAACAGACAGCTTTATCAATGGAATTGAATTAGATGTAAATCTATACACCTATGGACACTTGATTTCTGATAAAGAAACCAGAAATATACAATGGAAAAAAGAAAGCCTTTTCAGCAAATTGTGCTAATCTAACTGGATGCTGGTATGTAGAAGAATGCAAATAGATCCATATCTATCCCCTTGCACAAAACTCAAGTGCAAGTGGATCAAAGACCTCAACATAAAACCACATACACTAAACCTGATAGAAGAGAAAGCAGGGAATAGCTTTGAACTCATTGACACAGAAAACTTTCTGAACAGAACACTAATGGCTCAGGCACTAAGATGGACAATTGATAAATGGGACCTCATGAAACTGAAAAGCTTCTGTTAGGCAAAGGACACCATCAATAGGACAAAACAGCAGCCTATAGATTGGGAAAAGATCTTCACCAACTCCACATTTGACAGAGGGCTAATATCCGAAATATATAAAGAACTCAAGAAACTAGACATCACCAAAAAAAAAAAAAATCCAAATTTAAAAATGGTATACAGGCTTTGTGTGGCAGCACAAACCTTTAACTCCAGAACTCGGGAGGCAAAGGCAGGCAGATCTCTGTGAATTTGAGGCCAGCCTGGTCTACAAAGCAAGTCCAGGACAAGCAGGGCTCTTTTACACAGAGAAACCCTGTCTCATAAAAGCAAACCAAACCAATCCAAACCAATCAACCAAACAAAACAACTAGGGTACAAATCTAAATAGAGAATTCTCAACAGAGGAGTCTCAAATTGCCAAAACACACTTAAAGAAATATTCAATATCCTTAGCCATTAGGGATCTGGGAGGAGAACAGGGAGTTGCAAGCACACAGTCATAGTCCAGATCCCTACATGATGAAAAGCAACTTGGAGAGGAAAGGGTTTATTTCACTCACAGTTTAATGTAACAGTTCATCATCAAAAGCAGTGAGGGCAGCACTTGTACAAAAACAAACAAAAAGTATTGGTTTCTTCATACTAAATAGGAGATAATTAGGTATCTACTTCTTGGGATAGCTGGGAGATCTGGGACTTAAACCACACACAGTACTTAAAGAAAGGCCTGATACTCGGTGTGCACACAGGGCCTGCCCTCTGCTGCTGGCTGTGCTGGGATGTGACATCTCTTTGAACTACTCTTTGCTCAACTCCATTCTCTGGGCTCCAGAACCTGTCTGTCTCTTACCCTAACACCACCTGGTTTCATAGATGTCCACGAATCTGTATGACTTAGAAGTTACTCAATTCTTTAAAGACATTCTGATATCTTAATATTGCTTCTGAAGTGTTTATTCCATGATTGCCACCCTTTATCTAGACTATAACATAAGGCAAAAATTGCTGTCTGTGCTGGGTAGTTTTGTTTCAAGTTGACAAAACTAGAATCAGCTTCAGTTGAAAAAATACCTCCATAATATCTAGGTGAGGTCAATCTCGTAGGGCATTTTATTACTTAGTGATTGATGTGGGAGGGCCCCGCTCATTGTGGGCATTGCCATCCCTTGCTGGTGATCCTGGGTTCTGTAATAAAGCAGGATGAGCACGCCAGTAAGCAGTACTCCTTTGTGGCCTTTGTATCAACTCCGGCCTCCAGGTCACCATCCTGTATGGAGTTCCTGCTGTCACTGCTTTTGATGTTGAACTGTTAGATGTAACTGTGATTGAAATAAACACTTTCATTTCCAACTTGCTTTTAGTCATGACATCTCTTCAGAGCAATAAAACAGTGACTAAGAGAAGTTGGTTCTAGGAATGGGGTGTTGCTTTGACAGACCCAACCATGTTGTTTCAGGCAAGGCTTGTGGAAGGACCTTGGAAACTTAGGCTAGAAAAGCCACTGAGTGTTCAAAGGTCAGTGAGCTGGTCTACGGGAGCTTAGAAGATGAAATGTTGAGAGCAGTGCAGAGATGGAGGCCTTGCTTAGGAAGTTTCAGGAGGAAGTTTGAGAGGCACTGAACAACTACCTCAGGGCCACTTGCTATTTTGAGTTAAGACTCAATGGGTCTGGTCAACTGAGGGCTGACACTCAGCTGACCAAAGACCAGCACCCCTCAAGTAAAACCCTTGCTTTACTGAGACAATTGATGCTGTTTGACTGAGAAATTACTGGTGATTAAGAAGAGACCAGAATCATTGAGATGATATCTTCTGGGAAGTGTTTTCTGTCAGCATGCAGAAGTTGTGTTCCAAGGCTGTACCTTGTGCTGCAGCTGAACTTGGTGATGTAAGAGTCACCCAGGTGGTACTAGTTTTGAAGTCGCGAAGGGGTCATGAAGAGCAGCCGAGGCTCGGCATCCTGAGGAGTCATTGGGGAAGGTGCAGCCTCAGTAGCAGTTGAAAACCCAGGATTGGAGGGGCCATGGAGAGACACTGAGTCTTGGCACCATGAATAGAGACCAAGAGAGGTTATTGGTGAAAGTGAAGCCCAGCTGTAGCAGAAACCAGTACAATAGGAAGGTCATCAAAAAAAAAAAAAAAACAAACCAGGCAACAGTGGAGTGGACCCACCCCAGAGCCCAGAAGGCAACTTTGTGTGCCACAGAGGGCAGAGCCTAAGAAGTGACAACTGTGAGTCAATCCCAGATATGGGACATTATATTATTTACACTAGTGGAGTTTGGTTCTGATCTGATCTGAGTGTGACTGTGCCCAGGCTCTTTGCTTTTGAAGTAAGAAAGTATTTAACTTTTTTTTTTCTTTTTAAAATAGAAATCTGCCCACAGTTTAGAGACATTGTATTTTAAAAGACTTTGGATATTAACAGATACTGAATTTTTAGGTGTTTGGGTTTTCCCAGAAAGACTGTGGGACTTTTAAGTTTATAAAACATTTTGTATAGTGATGTCTTTATTAATGTGTGATCTTGGGATGGACAGAAAAGGAAAGGTTATGGCTTAACAGTGATGTGTTTGTATGTCACGTTAACAAGGGGTAGGTGGTACTGGCTAGGTTGACCCAGCTAGAGTCATTGGAAAGGAGAGAGCCCAAATTGAGAAAATGCCTTGATAACACGGGCCTATAGGCAAGCCTGTAGGAAATTTTCTTAATTAGTGATTGATGTGGGAGGGGCCAGCCCATTGTGGGTGGTACCGCCCCAGGCTAGTGATCTGAGATCTATAAAGAAAGCAGGCTGAGCAACCCCGTAAGTAGCACCCCTCCATTGCTCCTGCTTCCCAGGATCCTGTCCTGCTTGAGTCCTGCCCACACTGCTTTTAATGATGAACTGCTATGGTTTGGTTTGTTTTGTTTTTTTCGAGACAGGGTTTCTCTGTGTAGCCCTGGCTGTCCTGGAACTCACTCTGTAGACCAGGCTGGCCTAAACTCAGAAATCCACCTGCCTCTGCCTCCCAAGTGCTGGGATTAAAGGCGTGCGCCACCACTTCCAGGCTGAACTGTCATGTTAAACTGTGAGTGAAGTGAAACCCTCTCCTCCCCAAGTTGCTTCTCATCATGGCGTTTCATCACAGCAAGAGTCACCCTAACTAGGACAATGTCCAATAAATTCATGCATTTACTGGCTCATCACTGAGCATTAGCCAATATGACCCAGTTGAGCAAGGACAGAACATCATGATCACTGTTCTCCAAGTAGGGTTTTATTGCTTATTTTGCAGTGGTGTTTTGGAGGCTCCCATTCTCCGTACATAGCTCAGTTTTGTGTTTAACTTGAGGATGCTTGGCGAATAATGGGCAGTTCAAACAAGACATGAGACAGAGGAGTCTGAACAATCGGGGAGATGTCTGACCTTCCCAGAATCAACCATTGCCCCGTGTTTGTGGCCACTTCAAAGCTTCAATGAGGCAGCGTAAGGCCTGTCTGCAGGTAGAATAACAGGCTAACACAAGATGGAAATTTAATTGCCTTCAACTCTTTGTAAATACAACGTGCTCCTGAGTTACATGGTTATCTGGAGGTCAGAAAACACCTTCCAGCAGTTAACTCTTGTCTTTGACTCTACTGGTTTCAGGTATTGAACTCATATCATAAAGCTTGGTGAAAAGCACTTTTACCCAATAAACCATCACACTGGCTGCTAACTTCCTACTAAAAAAGCACAAACCCCATAGAATTATAGCATACCTTAAAATGTAGCTCAAGATTTGCCACAGTCCTATGTAACCATGACGGAAGCTAATCATGTCAACTATTATTGATTATTCACTAGTCATTGCCTAATTAGGCCAAGATGGGTCTTACTTCCCCCCACCTCTGATTCCTGTAACATCTCAGGGAAGAACTGATGTCCAGAGGTCTAAGGGGGATGGGAGGGAGAAAGGTGAGGTTAACACTGGAATGGATGGACTCAGAATAAGAGCTCTTCCCTAGATGAGGCGGCCACCCCACTTTCCCACGAGTGCAGTACACATCCTAGAACTGAGGACAAACTGGTGTGAGTTCTGCCCTTAAACCTGTCCTCATTCTAACCTGTTCTGGGATGAAATTGTTTCAGGTGTCACCCCAGAGGCAGTGGCAAAGTTCTTTGTGTTTTGATTTGATTTATTTAATGTGCATATGTGTCCGCCATTTATGTGTCTGGTATAAACAGAGGACAGAAGGAGGGCATTGGGTCCCCTGGAAGCAGAGCGATAGGTGTTTGAGAGCTTTGGTGTGGGTGCTGGTCATTGATCATGGATCCTCTGGAAGAACAGCCCTAGAAACCGCCTTCATCTTAAGCACGGTGTTAGTCATGTGTGGCTAGGCACCCTGCTTTTGCAGTACCTGATTACACTAGCTATTACTCTGTAGTTTTCAGGTATTTCCAAGTAGAAAGTAGATAGGCAAGGTTCTAACAAGCCACTGACTATATTGAAACACTCCACACCCAAGACTATTCTCTTGACTTCTGAGCCATCCTTTCTAATATGACTTCTTACAACTTCTGACTTCTCTTGATAGGTTTCCTTTATATCCTATTCTTGAACTTCTCTTAACTCCCATTCACTATTTTGG
>JADRCD010200975.1:0-18220 GCA_019843815.1 Montemys delectorum
AAAGACCATGTTACTAACCTAACATAGTAGGTCCACAGGGACGTGAGCACACAGGGATAGCCTTAGCCATTAGCCAAGCTCTACAGTGGTCACCTAGTACTCTCTCTCTCCCTCCCCCTTTTTCCTTTTTGGTTGTTTGGCTGTCTAGTTTTGTTTTGCTTTTGTTTTTAGTTTTTGTTTGTTTCTCTATGTAGCCCTGACTGTCCTGGAACTCACTCTTTAGACCAGGCTGGACTCGAACTCAGAGATCTGCCTGCCTTTCCTTTCCGAGCACCGGGACTAACAGTGTGTGCCACCCAACCCAGCTTGGTGGTGGTGTTGGTTTTTTGTTTGTTTGTTTTTAAATACAGTCTAGATAATTAATAGTCTCTCTAGTCCATGGTGTACTGAAACTCACTATGCTGGCCTCCAACTCCCAGATGTTCTCCTGCCTTGGCCTCCCAGTGCTAAAATTACAGGCATGAACAACCACTCCTGGTTCAATTTTCTTGTCTAAAATGTATTCCTAGAGAAGTGAAAATTTCCTTTGTCCCTTATCCTCAATCCTGACCTTTCGGTAAGACAATGTATCGCAGGAGTTGATCCTGAACTCCTTACTCCTCTACCTCCTAAGTGCTGGGATTGCAAATTTGTGCCACCGTGTTGGTTTATGTGACAGAAGACTGAACCCAGTGCTTCATGAACACCAGGCAAGCACTTGGTCAATTCTTTCTTATGGGTAATGTTTACTTTAGTTTCTAGGGCTGAGTCTAGAACCCAGGACCTTGTGGCTGCTAGCTGAGTATTCCACAGCTCAGCTACATATCCAGCACCTTGAGTACAGTTTATACCTACTTTGAGAAACAAGCCAGGCCACCTGTGGTGGTGATAATCTCTGGTAGCGTTCGTTCTAAGGGAAGACAGGAGGATCCCAAATTCAAGACCAGCCTGGACCACCCTACCCGTGTGAGGTCGGAGAGACAGGGTTAAGAGCCCTTGCTGTTGTTTTGTTTTGTTTTGTTTTGTTTCTTCACCTGGAGGACGGAGGTTGAATTCCCAGCACCCACCTACGGCTCTGACAATTACCTGTAATTCCAGCTCCAGGGCCTATGATACCTTCTCCTGGCCTCTACAGACACCAGGCATACAAATGGTACATAGGCACATACTTAAGTAAAACATCAATGCACATTAAACACATAAAAATCAAAACAACTGGTAAAGGTGCTGTGCCAAGCCTGAAGACCCACATAGTGGAAGGAGAGAAGTACACATATGCACAGCGTGTGAGTGTGCATGCATGCGTGTACGTGTGCACAGATAGGTGTGTGCGTATCAGATATTTTTCAAAACACCCAAATCTCCCTGTTGCACTTCCTGCATTCCAGTTTCCTGGGACATCAGAGAAGCAGCTCAACCTTAAAACAGAGAAAGGCCAAGAGCTTTGAATACAGAATAGGACACAGATCTTCCACAGAACCATGGGACGGTGCTGTGACCACAGCCAGAGGCTGGAACCCTGCCCCAGAATTAAGGCACTGACAAAGAAAGAGCAGGCGTCACTTTGCCAGGCCCCAGTTCTACCACATGCACACTGAAAGGCCGGTCCGAACTGACTAAGGGGCCTGTTTCTGATTCAAAAGTCTACACTTGGTTAATGACCAGAGAGCCAGCGATAGGAAGCTGACTTAATCCACAAATAGGAGAATTCCTGCAGGATAAGCTTTAGGTAAATACTGACCTTGTGGTGGCCACACAAAAGCACCGGTCAACCTAGGAGAGCCACAGTCCCCAATGAAGTGATGGCCATGTTCCCACCACACCTTTCCCACAAGGGCATTTCTTGACAGCATCCATGCTCTAAGTCCTCGGGTTAAATTGTTTTTCTCTCTAAAAGACTTTCTCTCCTGCCTTCTCCTTCCCTAGCTTTTCATCTTATCCTGGCCTTTTGTCCACCCATGTGTGCATGGGGGGAGGGGGTCACCATCCTAATGCATGGTAAGAAAGAAGAAGAAATACATGTGAGCCCTTCGAGGCGTGTGCGTGCCTCTGTGTGTGTGTGTGTGTGTGTGTGTGTGTGTGTGTCTTATTATCTTCATCAACATGTAAAAAAAAAAAAAAAAAAACTGAACATCAAGATTTTGAAGGTAGGTGTAAGGGTGTATGCCTCTAACCCCAGTACTAAGGTGTTGAAGCAGGAGATTCCTTGAGCTCAAGGCTAGCCTGAGCTATGGAGGGAGATCCTGACTTAACAACATTTTAAAACAAATATATTTGGGAGCATTATTATCTTGTGTGATGTAAGCGTGGGTACATGTATCCTACATGTATAAGAAAAACAATTTTTGGAAATTGTTTTTCCCCTTCCAAGGTGGTATCAAACTGAAGTTGACAGGTGCTTTTCTTTGCCCTCTGCTTGAACCATCTCCCCTGCCCAACAAGGAAATATCTGGGGAGATTTATGAAGGATAAAGCTGTATGTGTTCTGATTCTACCAGGACTCACTGTCTCTACAAAGTGGGTCCTGCCACAGGGTCTCAAGAGCCCAGTTTTCTCTTTATTCTGCTCAAATTCTATGTTTCACCCATTAGTACCTCTCTAGGCTCCTCCAATCCCTGGCTTTTCTCTCATTACACTGTAGTGCTGGCAAAAAAGTATGTATCATTCCTGCTTAAATCAGATAGAACGATCTCCCTTCCACGAGTAAAGATGCCTGCGAGAAGCACAATTCCGTTGGTTGGCTTAGTGCTAGACGCATGCGTGGTGCAGTTCCTACCGGCCTTGGCACTGAGCACACCGCACACTGTTTCCAAGCGGCAGCCTAAGAGCTCAGTGGTAAAGCACCTTCATATCAGACTTGAGCCCCGCTCCCTCCCACTCCGGCCTGCCGCTCCCCTCCAACCTGCCCCCCCCCCCATGTTTGAGCCCCAGTGCCACAAAGTAACACGTACTTTCCTCACAAAAAAAGAGTACAGACTACAGAGGAAGCTTTCCAACCTTGGCTTGTCGCCATACTCCATCCCTCCTCTGCTTGCTCTCTTCAACAACTCCTGCATCCTTCACTTGTCTCCTTAACGTGCTGGCTTTTTATCATTCAGTTACTTCCCATTTCATCCAAGCATTGAAGCACCTTGAATCTCCATATCTTACTCCCATACATCAGATGCACCAGTACCAGTGTTAATTCTTTTATTAAACTTTGGATGGACCATTGGACTCCCAACCAAACAAGGTCAATCTTCCCGTTTAGGCACTACATCTCTCCTTGCTCTCCTATTGCATCTGCTGGACCATTGCTAAAACGCATCTTATTTCTTCATTTAGAAGTAAAGGCAAGGCTTCATAATGACTCAGCAAGTAAAAGCATTTGCCACCAAGGCTCTCGTGAGTTTGACCCATAGAACCCACAGCAGAAAGAGAGAACTGACTCCTGAAACTTGGGTTTTATTCTTGTTTGCTGTTTATTTATTTGTTTGAGTTTTTGTTTTTTGTTTTTTGTTTTGAAACAGATTTCTCAGTGTAGCCTTGGCTGTCTTGGAACTCACTCTGTTTATAGAGTAGGCTGGCTTTGAACTCAAGAGATCCTCCTGGCTCTGCCTCCCAAATACCACCAGCACGATCAGGCTGAAACTTATTTTCTGAGTGGCACACATTTACCCTGGCATGTGTGCCTCTTGCCGACAAAATTCCTCAAAGAAGTTAGGACTATCTGATCTGTGGTATGACTAGCTCCCTTTCTCTCGAAGCACACACCTACTCCTCCTACCTCCTTTCTATGAACATTCCAAGGACTCACTTGACAATCTCATTGTCAGTCTTATGCCTTAGACTGTCCCCCTGTCTGTCTTTTGGGTGGTGTCTCTCCATCTCCTGGCCTCAGTCTGGAGGACCTGGAAGCACAGGCCTCAGACCTCCTCTTTCTCTCACTACACGGGATCATTAGAGAATCTTGTTGGTCACGTGACATTTGTTTATTTATTTATTTATTTAGCTAGGGTTTTTTAAGATGCCTTGGCCACTTTAGAACGCATAATGTAGACCAGGCTGCCCTAAAACTCACAGTGCTCCCTTTGCCTCCAGAGCAGTGGAATTAAAGGTGTAGGCTTCCCACATGTGGGGATTAAAGGCTTACCATTCATCCCTGGTTAGTCACAAAGCTTTATTATCTCTTCCCTGTGGTCCAGGTTGGCATCTCTCCTCTACACTGTTCTTACTCTGGGTTCCCACTGAGAAACCAAAAGCTCGACTCCCTATTCCTCTCCAGTTAGGCTAAGTGGGCTTCCTTCTTATGTCCTAACTTAATATTGAACCCCCCTATAGGCCTGAGACCGGTCCTACAATGCTCACGTTGGTTTCTATCCATACATCCTTATTTTGATCCCTGACAACACTCCTGATACTGCCTACCCGCTGAACCTTGATTCTTTGTATGGGAGGTGGTAGGGGACAAAAACCAAACAAAACAACAAAAAAATAAACAAAACAAACTGGAAGAAGACAGGGACAAAGACAACTTGTGTCTGTTATATTCAGCCCCAGTGACACTAACTACCATGGACTGTCACTTGTCCCCCTGGTGAGAAAGCAGAAGGCTCCATCTTGCACAGCCATTGCGAAGTCATTACTTTGGTGAATTTATTGTGGCCTAAACAAAACCACTAATTCTCTCTTTCTCTCTCTCTCTCTCTCTCTCTCTCTCTCTCTCTCTCTCTCTCTCTCTCTCTCTGTGTGTGTGTGTGTGTGTGTGTGTGTGTATGTGTGCGTGTGTGTGTGTGCGTGTATGTGTGTATCTGAGGATTTACTCTCATTTGTATGTGCCATAATTTCCACTTTAGTCAAAAATGAATGAACTGTGCTGTCTTATAGGATGAAAATTAAAGAAAGTCACCTGCTTTCTCTGGTGTCTGGCAACCACAAAGACCTCAACATGTGTGCACGCATGAACACAAGCACACACACACACACACACACACACACACACACACATGTTGAAGCCTGTCTCCTCACCCCACAGCATAGCTGTAGCCATCTTGTTCCACGCCTGCCAGGTATTTCATATTTTTGCTGTAATATGCCTGCCAGTCATTGACACAGAAAAATAACTTGACTCAGAGCAGGGTCATGCTGACCACATACCCTGTTATGTTCTGTATGTTATGAGGTTCATTAATGTTACAAAATTCCACAACTATAAACTTCACTTAGGACCCGTCAAATTAAAGGTCAATATGAACTGCTATGTCTAAAATGGCTTGAGTCAGGGCTGACCACCGTGCCACACTTCCAGCACCAGCATATAAGCTCCTTGTAGTTTTTGCAGTTTTAACCTTTAGAAGCTGACCCTGAGAAATGTCCAGTGCACAGCTTTGAGCTGTTGCCTTGATCATTCAGTCTTGGGGTGTGCATTCAGGAAACCATCCCTGTTTGACTGAGATTGGTGTTCCTGTGGTTTATGGGGCAACTCCTGGACCCCAACAATATCAAATGAATCCTCCTTAGAGCAGAGGGCCTGCTGTAGCTCACTAGTCAGATGCATCAAGACCACTCCACACATCCTCATTACAGCAACAAAACGTCAATGTTGTAGGACTGCAAATACCGCAGACCCCACAAGTGGTAGGCTCTCCCTCTACATTCAAGGATTCCCAGCTTCATCATGCTCAAAAGCTAGGACAGTAATTGAAAGTAAGAAATGACCCAGTGAGTAAACAAAATTCTAGAAGTCTGGAAGGAAAGTACAAGTCTCTCTTTTTCAGAGGACACGTGGGAAGCAAACGCCAAGCTTCAGGAGCCGCAGCTGAGCGACTCTGTCCTACCTTGGCCAGAGTGATTTTCTTCAAAGGAAACATCTGAGTCAGTCACTCTTTTAAAACTGCACATTGTTCTTAGAAGACAAAATCCTCAACCTACTAGTTATACAAAGGTCTGGCTCCTTCAACCCCTGCCTTCAGCATGAGAATCTGATAAGACGGACCACACACTTCCATGCCTCGAATCCTGCTCCTCTGCTTCCCAACTGCGGATTTAGTCACTTGTACGTGCCATAGTTTCCTCTTCAGTCAAAAAGGAATGAAGATAGCGCTTATCTTAGAGGATGAAAATTAAGAGAGTCACCTGCTTTCCGTGGTGTCTGGCAACTACAAAGAACTCAATAAACATTATCTTTTATTATCTGCAACCTCTCTGGGCCAGCATACCGGCTTTCTTTCCATCCCTTAAATAGGCTACAATCCGAGATCTCACCAGTGTGACTTCCAGACCAAACGCTTATCCTGTCTGAAGGATTCCCCTTATCCGCTAAGCATCCCTGTCTCTTAGACCTAGGACTACTTTCTCTGACCCATAACCCTGCAATCGAAATTCTTCCGATTTGTACCTGGCTCAATGCCAGTCTCCTTAGAGATCATCTACACTGTAGATACATTCCTCTGGAGCAATGTAAGCCTGTAGGCACCCCACCCAGATTTGTTTAAATGAACACTTAATTGTTGCTAGACCCACCCTGGAGAGCCCTCAGCCAGAGGTAAAAGGACAAAGCTAGGAGAAAGTGGCCTTGGGGGGGGACTCCCTCGAATTCTCTGGGCTGACCAACCCCCTTCTGATTAACACATTCTTTCTTTGTATGTGCTAATGAGTTTGCCCACGTTTCCAGGGCCCTAAGACAACTTTGTGCCCTATGCTCCACTTCAGTCTATTGTTTTCTAGGTTTTGCTCTCAAAGGGCCTCTGGTTTCGATTCTTCCTGGTTGGGACGGCTGGGGATGCCTAAGGGGAAGTGTCTTTGTGTCTCGGTGTTGTTGACTTGCACCTGGACCAGCATCCTACCTGCCAGGGGAGACACCCTGGGGCTTTTAGATATTTACTCACTTTTCAACTCTGAACTTCTATTTCAGTCTTAAAGGCATCTGCACCTTCCTGCCTTGACTTCTCCCATGGCTGGTGGAGTCCTTACCAAGATCCAGGGCGATTTTTTTGTTTTGCTTTTAATGTATTTTCCTATTTTATGTTTATGATTTTTTGTTGTTGTTGTTGCCTGTCAGTATGTCTGTGCTCTGGGTGCATGAAGTGACCCAGGAAGTCAGAAGAGGGTGTCAGGTCTCCTGGCACGGATGCTGTAGACAGTTAGGAACGACCTTGTGGGTGCTGAGAATCCAGCTGGGTCCTCTGGAAGTGCTTTTCACCACTGGCCATTGCTCTAGTTGTCCCAAACATTCTTGTTTTACCTCTAACCAATGAAATACACAACACTGTTCTCACCATGGTGGGGAGGGAGAGGAGGGAGTATCATTCTTCCTTACACAGACAACTCCAACTGGGTTCATGGGTGAGAGTTGTGAACATAGATAACCCTGAACTGTAAAGTAAGCGAGACACCTTCGACATTTCCTGGTCAAGGTGACTCCTATAGCTCCAATATTGTTCCACTCTCAAAGGCTGACGCTTTCAAAAGCTGGATGCCAACAAATAGAATTGGGCTGCATCACATATCCTGAGCCCCTGGATGGCTGCAAAGCTTTGCTCAGGGCTTTGGTTTTATTTTCACAATGTAAAGACATAGTTTGGGCCAAAGATGTGTGAGGTGACACCACAGCTGAAGGTTACACTTAGCAGAAAGTAGCAGGAAGACAAACTAAGGTTGAAGAAAGTCTCTCCCTGGGGCATTTCATGTCCTTTATTTTCCCCCAGATCCTAGACTTGTGGTGAATTCAGATAAGCTCTTGACCTTTCTGGGTGATTATCCAAAGTCAACCTTCCTGTGTCTGAGGGTCACCTGTAACTCATTAATCTCAGCCCAGTATTGTTTTGCAGGGATGGCTGTTCCATTTAAGATAGAAAACTCCTATGCAGATAACATGGTGGGCTAAAGCACTCACCTTTCATCCCTGGATGGCTGAGTTCAAACTGAACTCAATTCTATATGTGTCGGGATTACATTTGACATATTCTCTTTTCCCAGGAGCCATTTGCCTAAGGGACCTGAATTCCTAAAAGGATGTTGCACACATCAGCACCCCTTTAGGGTCTATGCAGGAAATACAATGGCCCAGAGGCTACTGGGTCAGGAAGGGACTATTTAGGGAATCGTGCTGAACAAAGGTTTCAGAAGAGGCTGATAGGGTTTTTGCCACCATCGATGCTGCACATGAGAGCAAGGCCACTGTCATTGTTCAGTGTCGATAAACTGCTCTTTATGCAGAACCTTCCATGGCTATACTGTACTGTTGATCTGTGAGCAACATTCTTGATTCTTGACTTCAACTTTTTTTTTCTTTTAGATAAGAGTTACAGGTTGGCCTATGACTGGGGATGTCCCAAGAATGACCCTCAACTTCTAAGCTTCCTGATTTCACTGTGCAACTGCTAGAAGTCTAACTAAGAGCTTTGTGTGTGCTGGGCAAGCACTGTACTAACTGAGATACAATGCAACCATTTTTTTTTTTTTTTACAAATTTTATTTCATTTCATATTTAAACTCAGTGTGCATGTGTGCCTCTGTGTTGATGGATGTATGTGAGCATAGATGACCAAAAGGCCAAAGGCATAGGCTAACTAGAGCTAAAGTTCTAGGGGCCAATGCTACCTACTGGAAACCTAACTGGGGTCCTCTGCAAGAGCATTACATGGTTTTTGTTTTTGCTTTTCTATTTTTCTTGTGTTTTTTCCTTTGGTGTTTTGAGACAGGGTTTCTCTGTGTAGCCCTGTCTGTCCTGGAACTCACTCTGTAGAAGAAGTTGGCCCTAACTCACAAATATCTGCCTGCCTCTGCCTCCTGAGTGCTAGGATTAAAGGCATGCACCATCATTGCTCTTAGCTGAACCCTCTCTCCAGCCACTTATTTTATTTATAATTTTATACTTTGAACATTCTTTTATTTACTGTTTAACTTCATCCCCTCTTCCATCAGGAAGTACAAGTGTACATCATCTGAGCAAGAATCTAAAAGATGGAATCTAGAAGAAAGGGGCAGCCAGGCTTTCGACCTGAGCAGGCAGACGTGGGAGCCCAGAAGATAACACAGTAGCTGTAGAGTCAGGCAGAGAGAGGGTTCTGAGTCTTCTGCTTGAGGCCTTAAATACTTCAGTAGCTACAAGATGGAAACCATCAGAGCATCTCTGCTGAGTTAGATAAGATGAAGCTCTGTAAAATACTTGAAACAGTGGCCAGCATGTTCCAGGGGCTCAAGAAGTATGACCTCTCTGATGTTTAATTCCTTTGACTTACGATGTAGAAACCAATTCTATTAAAAACACGACAGAATCAGAAGAGAGCTGTGTCTACTTAACCCCAGGGAACACTTTGTTAGATGGAGGCAGGCAGGTTCACCATTTCCTACCCTTTCTCTTTGCTCAGCTGGCACCTTGCCCTGCCCTGTTGCTTCTGAATCCCAACCAGTTACAGTACAAAGAAGTGTGGGGGACACTCACCTCTCCTAATCATCTTCAAACAATTTCCATGGCTGACAGAGCTGCTTATCCTCAATGTCAGCCAGAGAAATCAATGCAGAGTCAATTTTCCTTTATAGGGGAAGTATCCATATTTGTGTGTGTGCTTCGAGAGAAACACACACACACACAAACACAAAATCAGTGATCAGTGTCCATGCTCTATGGATCCATTGCCTGTCTTTTCACCATGTTCTTGGGATCTAAGAACCATTTACACAAGTCTTATAGCTCTGCCCCCAAGGAAGTAAGAGGATGCTTGCTTGGCAGTGAAGAAGCAGAGATGAACCTAGACCTAAGTTTAGCACGAATACCTCGACCACACGCATTATGAAGCCATGCAATGGGTGTCTTGCGCCTGCCAGCTTGCTTTTTATTTATTTATTTTTTTTACAGCTTGAGACCCACAGGTAGCCTCTGACATCATCCAGTTGGGAGGGCTGGGGGAGTTTGCATTTTCTTCCTAGCTGGAGCCCCTCACAAAAAGGACACAGTGTGAATGGAAGTGAGACAGAAGCTACCTGTTGGGTCTGGCCACTGTTGCTGCCCTTATTTACTGGGACTGGCTTGTAGGAATGAGGGATATTTTCTTTTTCTTAAAAGAAAAAAAAATGCCTTTAAACGGACATAGTGGCTCACTGCTTTAATCCCAGCACTTGGGAGGCAGAGGCAGGCAGATAGATCCCTGAACTTCAGACCAACCTGGTCTACAAAGCAAGTTTCAGGATATCTATGGTTACACACAGACAAACCCTGTCTCGAAAAAACTAAATTAAGTTACATTTGTTCATTTGTATGCACGGCGGCAGGATTTAGGGGGTTGATCACTTGTAGGGTGTGTTTTCTCCTTCCAGCACATGGATCGAAGCTGGGTCTTCAGACTTTGACAAGGCCCACTGAACCATCTTGTCAGTCCTGAGAGATTATTTCCTTTTTTTTTTTTTTTTTTTTTTTTTTAAGATAGGGGTTGGTCTCAAATTCATAGAGATCTGCCTGCCTTTGCTTCCCCAGGCAGAAGCTTAAAAGGCATGTGCCACCACCCTCTGCTTTGTTTGTTTATTTTTGTCTTGATTTGTTTGTCAGGATATGATCTGTCTTAGTCAGGGTTTCTATTCCTGCACAAACATCATGATCAAGAAGCAAGTTGGGGAGGAAAGGGTTTATTTAGCTTACTTCCAGTCAGGACTGGAACTCAAGCAGGTTAGGAAGCAGGAGCTGATGCAGAGGCCATGGAGAGATGTTCTTTACTGGTTTGCTTCCCCTGTCTTCCTCAGCCTGCTCTCAACCCAAGACTTCCAGCCCAGGGATGGCACCACCCACAAGGGGCCCTACCCTCTTGATCACTAATTGAGAAAATGCCCCACAGCTGGATCTCATGGAGGCACTTCCCCAACTGAAGCTCCCTTCTCTGTGATAACTCCAGCCTGTGTCAAGTTGACACACAAAACCAGCCAGTACAGGGTCTCTCTGTGTGGCCCTGGCTGTCTTAGAACTTACTCTGTAGACCAGGCTGGCCTTGAACTCTGAGATCCACCTGCCTCTGCCTTCCAGGTGCTGGGATTGAAGGCATGCGCTACCACAGCCCAACACTCTGCTTTTTGATTTTGTTTTTTGTTATTGTTGCTGCTGTTATTTGTTTGTTTGTAACAGCATTTAAATAGCCCAGTCTAGCTCAGACTCCTTAAGTAGCCAAAGCTAGCCTTGAATTTGTTTATGGATTCCAGGAATGCACTATCATGACTGTCTGTTTTTTTTTGTTTTTTGTTTTTTTTTTTTAACAATTTTGAATAGTTCTCAGCCAGCCTGGTCAACAGAGCTAGTTCCAGGACATCTACAGCTACACAGAAAAACCCTGGTTTTTTGGGGGTTTTTTGTTTGTTTGTTTTTTTTGAGACAGGGTTTCTCTGAGTAGCCTTGGCTGTCCTAAACTCACTCTGTAGACCAGGCTGGCCTCGAACTAAGAAATCTACCTGCCTCTGCCTCCCAAGTGCTGAGATTAAAGGCGTGCGCCACCACCGCCTGGCGAAAAACTTTGTTTTAAAAGCACACACACACACACACACACACACACACACACACACACACATTCAGGAAAGAAATAAAATAAATCTTTCAAAAATAATACATTACTGTTTAATTTCTTTTTGTCCAAAATTTCTTTTGACCTCCCCCTATTTAAAATTGTAGTAGAAATTCAAAGGAAGACTTTCATACTAAAATTGCATGAAACTCACATTTCAATGTCCAGGAATACAATCATGAACATATGTTCACTAAAATACTGTTCATGCATCCAGAACTGACTAGACCACAAGAAACCATAAGCCACAAAACCCTTTAAAAAAAAACCAGGAAAGTCATCCCAACATTCTTCTGTAACATTCCTCCTTCAGTCGAAGGGAAAGGAAGAGAGATACTGATTCCCCTTGGCTTACCTTGAAGCTTCAGACCCCACAATCCCAACCACGTGTTTAAGGACTTTCTCACATAGCTTGATTTTTGAGCAAGAATGTCTCATCAGTGGGTGAAAAGAACTGGAACTGTAATAGAGAGGTTGCGCCCTTGTAGTGTTCCTGCTACTAGAACATCTTGCAGGGCTGCTTCAACTATGTGGTATTTGTAGAAGCTAAGTCCTCTTCCTAATACTGCCTCTGTCTTCTTCCCCAGCTTTTGAGACAGGGTTTCCTAGAACCCAGGCTGGCCTTAAACTCCCTAGCAAAGGATGAACTTGAACTCCTGGTCCTCTTGCTCCACCTTCAAAATGCTGGATGTCAGACAGGCACCACTATGAGCAAGCAGCTCTGCCTCCATCTCTCCTCTGTCCCTTACCCTCAGTCCTCAGTTCAGTCCCTTAGCTATCTATCCCATACCAAACTTGTGCAGTCATGTCTGAACTTGTCTTCCTGCCTCTACATTCTTCCTTTCCCATCATTAAAATGATACCTCTAAAAAAAATTAATTAAATTTATATATATAAATATATATAAATATATATAAATATATAAAACTACTCATGCTGGTCCCCCAAACAACAGGAGCAGGGGCTGTCCCTAAGCCTGCTGACTACCTGTGGATCCCAGGCCCCTAAACAGACAGCCTTGTCTAGCTTCAGTGGGGGGGTGGGGGTGGGGGGAAATGTGCCTAGTCCCACAGCAACTTGATGTGCAAGGTGGGGGGTTGGGGGATGGGAGGGTAGGAAAGGCAGATGGGAGGTCGATGCCCTGAAGGGGGGTTCCCCTTCTAAGGGGAAGGGGGGGGAGGACTTACTGGGAGGAAAAGGGAGTTGATATTGGGTTAAAAATTGAATAAATAAATAAATTTAATTTAAAAAGCCTACATAGTTGATACTAATATTTAACTACATAGTTCTATGTCCTATCTCAAATTTCTGTTCATCCATTGTTCAGAAAGCAAAGTTTCAAGGATGTGTTCTTATCCCATGCTGCCTTGAGATGGGACAGATGCTCTTCCCTGTGCTATGATGTAAATTAAGTCACTTCTCTGGTCTGCCATCTATATCTTTGTTTTATTTTGGTCTCCTGCCATCCTTCAGTAATCAAACAATGCTCATTTTTAAAGTCTAGTTTCTTTTTTTGTGTGGTTTAGACAGGGTCCTATCTGATGCAGGCAGCTTTTGAACTCTTTATTATTATTATTATTATTACTATTATTAATCATCATCATCATCTTATTTTATATGTATACATGTTCTAGACTAGAAGTGGATCCACCCACTTCCAACTAAGAGAAAAAAAAAAAACCCTCACAAGTATATATATGGAATTAATTCCATATGTAGAGAAGCTGACAACTAGGAATAAACATCACACTGTATATTCAGCCTTCAGAATTTAATCAGTTCATAACAAAAAAAATTGCACCATTGATTAACATCTACTCCTGCAGTTCAGCTCCTGCTTCTAAGAATTCAACTAACTTACTTCCTTCCTTCCTTCCTTCCTTCCTTCCTTCCTTCCTTCCTTCCTTCCTTTCTTCCTTCTTTCCCTCCTTTCTTTCTTTCTGTTAGGAACAGGGTGTTCTGGAACTCAGCATCTAGCTGAGGATGATCCTGAGCCCCTGAGCCCCCCCAGCTTTACCCCCTTAAAGCCAGGGCATCTGCCACCACATCCAGTTATGTGGCTCTAGAGATGGAAGCCAGAGCTTCGTGCATACTCTATTGATGATTGAGCTACAGCCCCATCCCTGCTCCTACATTTCTTTCATGTGTTTGTCCATTGATGGACAGCTGGGCTGCACTCAGCCCTTGGCTACTGTGAGTGATGCTGCCGTCTTGGTGTTCCCTCTCCCATTTGTACTGAGTGTATACTTCTAAGTAGTATTATTGGGTCAGATGGCATTATTTTAAATGATTTAAATTGAAAGAGGGTCTTGCAACAGGTGGTGGTGGCACACACCTTTAATCCCAGCACTCATGAGGCAGAGGCAGGCAGATCTCTGAGTTTAAGGCCAGCCTGGTCTACAGAGCAAGTTCCAGGACAGCCAGGGCTACCTGCCTTTGTCTCTGAAGTACTAGTGTTACAGGTGTTACAGGCTTAGCTAGCCTTATTTTTCTGAGAAAGCTCAGAAGAATTTCCCACAAGGACTGCAACAATCTTTGTGGTCTCGCTATCAGAGCGCAAGCTCCCTTCCTCATTGTCATTGGCTCTTCCCCCTCCAGTTTTCTATTGTAGCCATCCTGACAGCAGTAGGGTGAGGATTCTCACAGTATTGACCTGTCTTTTCCTCATTAATGATGCCAAACATCTTTTAACCCACTGGATACTTGTATATCTTCTTGAAAAATATCTATTCAAGCTAGCAAGATGGCTGAATGGGTAAAAGTGTTTTCTACTAGATCTGATGACCTGAATTCAATCCCCAGATTCTACACAATAACAAAGAACAAGGCTGAGTGTCTTCCAGCCTTCCTGTGTACACTGTAGTGCAAGCACACATACACACACACACACACACACACACAAACACACACATTAATTAATTAGATGTAAAAAAGAGAAATATTTAGTATCTTGATCCATTTCTCCATGGAGGTATTTACTACATAATAAATTCAATACCTAAAAATAAAACAACATAAATATTTAGGGCCTGGGGATGGAGCTCAATGATAGATGTTCATCTGCCTATCCTAGGTAAGACTGTAAGTTTGATGGCCAACATTAAAAAGTGAAATAATTAATAAGATAAAATTAAAAAAAAAAACACAAAAACTCTAGTTATGTAATTTCCTAAAATTATTCTAGTAAATTTTATGTTCAAGTAGTTTGTTTGATAGCATTCACGAAGTCACGGCACCTACTATTTCCCCAAAAGAAGAAAGAAATGGTAAGGAAGCACTCTTTTTGGTTTTTCTAGACAGGGTTTCTCTGTGTAGCCCTGGCTGTCCTGGAACTCACTCTGTAGACCAGGCTGGCCTCAAACTCAGAAATCCGCCTGCCTCTGCCTCTCAAGTGCTGGGACTAAAGGCGTGCGCCACCACCGCCTGGCAAGGAAATATTCATTAAAAGTCAATGATGCTTAGCCTAGGGCTTGGGAGCTCAGAGGGAGAATGCTTGTCTACAAAGTGCTATGCTTCAGCTCCAGCTTCTCAGAGACTGAGGAAGGGCAGAAAGACTAGAGAGGACACAAAATGGTTTGCACTATGTGAGCATTTTAGGTGGTGGGCTCTGCTTCAAATGTCATGCAGATGGGTGAGTCTCACTGAGCTCAACATTGTTTCCGCCAAACAAGCCACACCAACAAAACTGAACAAATAGAAACATTCAGCTCCTTATTCCTCTAGTCAATAGTTTCACTTCTAGGAATGCATGGTTTAAAAAACACCCATGTGCGTGAACTATGACGTGCATGATATGTCAGAAAGCAGAGACATGCTGGGGGGCGTTGTTTTCATGAGCCTAATAACAGCTTTGCAGGTGGGAAGACTATTCAGAACAATAGAGAAATATGTACTAGTTAATCATCCGTGTGCAGGGGCACTGTAGCTCATGTGTGGAAGCCAGAGAACCATTTTGGGCAATCAGTTATATCATTCCATCATGGAAATCTGGGCTTCAAACTCAGGTTATCGTGCTAGAAGACATTCTTCAAATCCCAGCACTTGGGAGGCAGAGGCAGGCGGATCTCTGAGTTCGAGGCCAGCCTAGTCTACAAAGTGAGATCCAAGACAGCCAGGGCTACACATAGAAACCCTGTCTCGAAAAACTAAAATATATATATATATACATGTATATGTATATATATATATATCAAATATTGAAGTAATTCCAAATTACACTTCTGTACAAACTTCCAAAAGAAAGACAAATCTTTTCCCACAACTTAGAACAGAACACTGGTGTCAGTTGTGTTCAAAATAATGTACTTTTATTTCAACACGGCATTCAGATAATCATTGTTGGGGTGGTAACGTATCTGTTTCATCTCATAATCCACAAAGGAGAAAGGAAGCTTGCCTAGAATATTATATCTACTCTACACAACGGTGTCCAGGTGTACTTAGCAGAGGAGACATCTTTAAAACAAGAGGCTATTTCCACACATTGGAGAGAGTACTGGGGATCTGACAGTGACATATGCATGGTTCTCTGTCCAACATATTAAAACAGCTGTTTCCACAGCTGGGCAGTGGCAGCAGTAGGAGACAGAGGCATGCTGATCTCTGTGAGTGAGTTCAGGGCCAGCCTGGATTATAGAGTGAGACTGTATACAACCAGGACTACACAAAGAAACCCCGTCTCAAAAACAAACAAGTTTAAATTATCCCATATACATTAAGATCTGAGGCATGGTTTTTGGCTTATCTACTATATAAGCTGTCAAATAAGTTTAAACTTGGATTTTTCTTTGTGTTTAATGGCAAAGAAAGATACAGTGCTTCAGCTGGATAGCCTGGCTCATATATGTAACCTCAGCACCTGGGAGGCTGTAACAGGAGGATTGCTGTGAGTCTGATGCCAATCTTAGCTAAGGCCTGTTTGAAAACAAAGCAATCGAACAAATAAAACCGAGGGCTCCCTGGTGCACCTCAGTGGGCAGAGTGCTTACCAACCAAGCAAAAAGCTGCCTCTAGGTTAGATCTTCAGCACTGAATCAAGCAGGCAAAGCCATGGCCTATAATTCTAGCAGAAGGATCAACCGATCAAGGTCATCTTAAGGAACCCAGTGAAACTGAAGTTAACCTGGGCTACATGAGGTCCTGATTAAATCAATAGATACCTCAAAGCCTGTAAACCTGGGGTTGAGGTATATATAGTTCAGGGGTAGAACACTTGTCTGGGTTTGAGTCCCTAGCACTGTAAAATAAGTAAGTAAATAAAGAACTAAAGAAGAATAAAAACCAGTAAACAGGAATTTACCTCCAGGAATCATAATTAACAAGGCAGTAGGGTTAAAGCTACCTATTATGGGAAAATAGGGTGGGGTGCTACCCTCCTTTAAGACTAAATGGGGCATGTGGGGAGAGTGCACACCCCAACACTCTCCCCCTTAAAATGAATGTCACTCAGATTACAAATTAAAGTAATAACCCACTGCACCCAGGTGGATAATTGTTCTCACAGTTGTACTTCTCATTTGGTGTTTATGGGAAGCACTTTAGAATTACTTAATATGATTTTAATGGTGGTGGGAAAAGATGTCAGAATGCTCAAAGAAAGGAACAAAGGCAAAAGGAGGCCAGGAGCCACAGACACTGCATCGAGTGGCACTGAGGTCCTCTGCAGGTGCATGTAGTGTGGCTGGAGGCCGGGGATCCCCCTGTGCAGACTGTGAGTCACTCCAGTACCCTGATTTTCAAAGGTGGTGCAGAATGTGCATTTTTTGATCCCAGTGTTTAAGCTATTTAAACAACCACATATACAGGACTCGAAGAAACCAAGATAAGAAAGGTTCACAAGCACTGACAGCAAGCACTCACTAAAAGTGTAAGGAGCAAGTCCAGGATGTTGGCACAGGGTTGTCATCCCAACAGTTGGGAGGGGGAGGCTGGAGGATGAGGCATTCAAGGTCATCTCCAGCTGTACAGGAAGTTCCCTACCAAGTGAGCCTGCCTCAAAAACACAGACACAAAAAGTGAAAATAGTTACTTAATAAACTCTAACTTTAAGAAGGAGCTGAGAGTGGTGGTGCACACCTTTAATCCTAGCATTTGGGAGTCAGAGGCAGAAGGACTTCTGAGTTCGAGGCCAGCCTGGTCTACAGACTGAGTTCCAGGAAAGCCAGGGCTATACAGAGAAACCCTGTGTACACACCTTTAAACCCAGTGGCAGGAGGCAAAGGCAGATGGATCTCTGAGTTTGAGGCCAGCCTGGTCTACAGAGCTAGTTTCAGGACAGCCAGGGCTACACAGAGAATCCGTGTCTCAAACAAGCAAATAAACAAAGACCTCCTCTCCTGAAAAAAAGAAGTAGCGGTGGGGGTGAGGGGAATCAACCCCTGAGCATACCCATTTATTAATAGCCCAGCATTTTTGCAGCAGATATTATATTGCAACTCTAAGCCAGACTAAACAAAGCTGGGAGTTTTTTGGTGAATGAATAATAACCAGTCCTGGTCTCCATGCTGGGACTAAAGATGACTTGATGGTGAAGGCCAGTATAATCAGCCACCCTGGGCATGGTTTTGAGGCATTGTAGATGTAGAGGACACTTCTTCATTTCAATAGCTAGCTTACTTGATCAAGACAGATTTAGCAAGCTGCTGCTATGAACTTATTCCCACACATGGAATGCACACATGTGCATGGAAGAGCACACATCATTTTCTTCTTATCAAGTC
>JADRCD010200977.1:4042-16273 GCA_019843815.1 Montemys delectorum
CTTTCTTTCTTTCTTTCTTTCTTTCTTTCTTTCTTTCTTTCTTTCTTCCTTTATCCATCTATTCTTTCTCTCTCTCCTTCTTCCTCTTTCATTCTTTTTCCTTTCTTACTTAAAACTTTAGAAAGAATGCTGAATGGTAGTGTTTCTACTACATAATATATAACACATGTGTTTATATAATATTCTTGGTGACTCTAACTGGAATAGCTAGATTGATTTGCTTTTTTAGTCCAGTTCTTGATGCTCGAGTCAGTTCCTGGTATACCATCTGAACCAAGTTCACTATGGGAGTGATGGTCTGAGCCAGGCTCCAGGTGCTCCCTATGGAGTACACAGCATATAGTTGACAATTTCTCTTCCTTGTTCCACTCACCATCTACTATAGCTTAAGGCAGACTTACTTATGACCTTTTCTCAGTGGAGTTTTATTGTGCTTTCAGAACTTCCTGAATTCTGCCCCAGTAGGCTAGTGATCAGGCAGGTTGCACCTATTCACCAACTTTGATGTCATCAACAACAAGTCTTCCAGAGGTTACTATATCTTCACTCAATTCTCTTGAAAGATTTATAGCCCTTTTGAATTTGAACAAAATTTTAGTCAACAAATAAGTTCAGTTATCCAACTCAAAGCATCTAATGAGTATTTTAAAATGAAAACTTATCATTTCAGATTGTTATCAAATCATATATGAATTCTTTCTGAAAAATGGTAGATAGAAATAACCCATTAAGACAGCTCCAGGATCAACTGGATAAAATAGAATCAACTGGATAGAAAACCAGGACCCAGTATTTTGCTGCATATAGGAAACTCACTTCAGTGACAAAGATAGACACTGTCTCAAAGTAAACGGCTGGAAAAAAATTTCCAAGCAAATTGTCCCAAGAAACAAGCTAGAGTACCAATTCTATTATCCAATGAAATAGACTTTCAACAAAAAGTTATTAAAAAAGATGGAGAAGAACGCTTCATACTCATTACAGGAAAAATCCATCAAGAGGAACTCTCAATTCAGAACATCTATGCTCTAAATGCAAGGGCATCCACATTTATAAAAGAAAAGTTACTAAAGCTCAAATCACATATTGAATCTCACACAATAATAATGGGAGACGTCAACCTCTCATTTTCATCAATGGGCAGATCATGGAAACAGAAACTAAACAGAGACACAGTGAAAACTTACAGAAATTATGAATCAAGTGGATTTAACAGATATCTACAGAACATTTCACCTTAAAGCAAAAGAGTATACCTTCTTCTCAGCACCTCAGGGTACCTTCTTCCAAATTAATCATATAATTGGACACAAAATAAGCCTCAACCAATACAAGAAGATTGAAATAATCCTGTGTCTTCTATCAGATCAATATGGACTAAAGCTGATGTTCAATAACAACAAAAATAACAGAAAGCCCACATACACATACCTGAACAACTATCTACTCAATGATAACTTGGTCAAGGAAGAAATAAAGAAAGCAATTAAAGACTTTTTAGAATTTAATGAAAATGAAGATACAACATACTCAAACTTATGAGACACAATGAAAGCAGTACTAAGAGGAAAACTCAGAGCTCTGAGTGCCTTCATAAAGAATTTGGAAAAAGCATATACTAGCAGCTTAATCACACATATGAAAGCTCTAAAACAAAATGAAGCAAAAACATCCAGGAGGAGTAGATGATGGGAAATAGTTAAACTCAAGGCTGAAATCAACCAAGCAGAAACAAAGAGAACTATGTAAAGAAACAAGAAAACCAGAAGCTGGTTCTTTAAGAAAATCAAAAAGATAGATATACCCTTAGCCAAACTAATCAGAGAGCACAGAGACAGTATCCAAATTAAAAAAAAAAACAGAAGTGAAAAGGGAGATATAACAACAGAAACTGAAGAAATTCAAAAAATCATCAGATTCTACTACAAAAGTTTATACTCTACAAAACTGGAAAATCTAGATCAAATAGATGATTTTTGAGACAGATTACAGGTACCAAAGTTTAACCAGGATCAGATAAACCAACTAAACAGTTCCATAACCCCTAAGGAAATAGAAGAAGTCATTAAAAGTCTCCTTGCCCTCCCCACCCCCCCAAATAAGCCCAGGACCAGACAGTTTTAGTGCAGAATTCTATCAGACCTTCAAAGAAGACCTAATACCAATACTTCTCAAACTACTCCATAAAATAGAAACAGAGGGAACACTACCAAATATGTTCCATGAAGCCACAGTTAAACTGATACCTAAACCACACAAAGATCCAACAAAGAAAGTGAACTTCAGATCAGTTTCGCTCATGAGTGTTGATGCACAAATATTCAAAATTCTCACAAACCAAATCCAAGAACATATCAAAACAATCACTCACCCTGATCAAGTAGGCTTCATCCCAGAAATGCAGGGATGGTTCAATGTACGGAAATCTGTCAATATAATCCACTATATATACAAACTTAAAGAAAAAAAAAAAACCTCACATGATCATCTCATTAGTTACTGAAAACGCCTTTGACAAAATACAACACTCCTTCATGTTAAAAGTATAGGAGAAGCTGGGCAGTGGTGGTACATGCCTTTAATCCCAGCACTTAGGAGGTAGAGACAGGCAGATTTCTGAGTTCAAGGTCAGCCTGGCCTACAGAGTGAGTTCCAGGACCGCCAGAGCTATATAGGAGAGATCAGGAATTAAAAGCTCATAGCTAAATACAATAAAGCAATATACAGCAAACCAATAGCCAATGTCAAACTAAATGGAGAAACCTGAAGCAATCCAACTAAAATCAGGTACAAGACAAGGCTGTCCCCTCTCTCTCCTCTCTCTCTATCTTTTCAAAATAGTTTTTAAAGTTCTAGCCATAGCAACTAGACAACAAAAGGAGATCAAAGGTATACAAATTGGAAAGGAAGAATTCAAAATATCACTATTTGCAGATGACATGATAGTATATATAAGCAACCCCCAAAAACCCACCAGAGAAATCCTGTAGCTGATAAACATCTTCAGCAAAGTGGCAGGATATAAAATTAACTCAAACAAATCAGTAGCCTTCCTCTTCTCAGAGGATAAATGGACTGAGAAAAAAAATAAGGGAAATGACACTCTTTACAATAGTCACAAATAATATAAAATACCTTGGTGTAACTCTAACCAAGCAAGTAAAAGATTCGAGTGACAAAAACTTCAAGTCCCTGAAGAAAGAAATTGAAGAAGACCTCAGAAGATGAAAACATCTCCCATGCTCATGAATTGGCAGGATTAATGTAGTAAAAATTGCCATTTTACCAAAAGCAATCTACAAATTCAATGCAATCCTCATCAAAATTCCAACTCAGTTCTTCACACAGACATAGTAAGATCCATTCTCAAATTTATCAGGAATAAAAACAACAACAACAACAAAAAACAGGATAGTGAAAACTATTCTCAACAATAGGAGAACTTCGGGGGTGATACCTATCCCTGACCTCAAGCTGTACTACAGAGCAATTGTGATAAAAACTGCATGGTATTGGTACAGTGACAGACAGGAAGATCAATGGAATAGAACTGAAGAGCCAGAAATAAACCCACACACCTATGATCACTTGATCTTTGACAAAGAAGCCAAAACCATCCAGAGGAAAAAAGACAACATTTTTTAGCAAATGGTACTGGTTCAACTGGTGGGTGGCATGTAAAAGAATGCAAATTGATCCATTCTTATCTCCTTGTACAAAGCTCAAGTCAAGGTGGACCATGGACCTCCACATAAAACCAGATACACTGAATCTAAAGAAGAGAAAGAGACCACGTTGGTGAAGGGAAAATTCTTAGGGCTCATGCTCTAAGACCAACAATTGACAAATGGGTCCTCATAAAATTCAAAAGTTTCTGTAAGGCAAAGGACATTGTCTATAGGACAAAATTTCCCAACCAACAGATTGGGAAAAAAATCTTTACCAACCCTACCTCTGATAGAGGGCTAATATCCAATATATACAAAGAACTCAAGAAATTAGACTTCAGAGAATCAAATAACCCTATTAAAAATGGGGTACAGAACCAAAAACTTCTCAGCTGAGGAATCTCAAATGGCTGAGAAGCATGGAAAGAAATGTTCAATATCCTTAGTCATCATGGAAATGCAAATTGAAATGTCCCTGAGATTCTACCTCCTGACAACCAGAATGGCTAAGTTCAAGAACTCAGGTGACAACAGATGCTGGTGAGGATGTGGAGAAAGAAGAACACTCCTCCATTGCTGGTAGGATTGCAAGCTGTTAAAATCACTCTGGTAATCAATCTGGCAGTTCCTGAGAAAATTTTAAACAGTTCTACCTCAAGACCCAGCTATACCACTACTGGGCATATGCTCAAAAGATGCTCCAAAATATAACAAGGACTCATGCTCCACTATGTTCTTAGCAGCCTTATTTATAATAGCCAGATACTGGAAACAACCCAGATGTCCCTTAACAGAAGAACAGATAGAGAAAAAAATGTGGTACATTTACATAATGGAGTACCACTCAGCTGCTAAAAACAATGACTTCATGAAACTCTTGAACAAATGGATGGAACTAGAAGATATCATCCTGAGTGGGGTAACCCAGAACAAAAGAACACATAGAGTATGCACTCATTGATGAATTGATTTTAGCCCCAAAGCTCAGAATACTCATGATACAACCCACAAGCCATACGCAACTTAAGAAAAAGGAAGAGCAAAGTGTAGATACTTCAATTCTACAAGGAATGAATAACAAAATAATCACAGGAGCTAGAGGGAGGGAGTGATCTGAGAGGGAGAGAAGAGGTGGAGGGGAAAAAGGGGGATCAGGAATTGGAAGAGAAAGGAGAGAAGTGCAGAGGTTCAGGAAATTGAATAGAATCATGGAGCTGAGGGGGATAGGGAACTGGAGTAGCCACTAAAAAGTCCCAGACTCCAGGGAAGTGAGAGGCTCCCAGGAGCCAATGACTTTAGCAGAAATACCCAACAAAGGGGAGATACAATCTGTAAACACCACCTCCAATAGAGAGTCACAGCCCCCAGTTGAGGGATGGGACCACCCACAAATCTCAAAATTTTAAATTCAAAGGAAAGCCAAGGACAAAAAAAAAAAAAAAAAAAAAAAAAAAAAAAAAAAAAAAAAAAAAAAGAAAGAAAAGAAAACCCAAAAAACAAAAAACAAAAAAACAGAACAGAAACTGCAGGAAAGGTCATCCAGAGACCACCCCACCTAGGGATCCATCCCATTTGCAGACACTAAGCCCTTACACTATTGCTGATGCCAAGAAGTGCTTGCTGACAGGAGCCTGATTCCCTGAGAGGTTCTACCAGTACCTGACCAGTACAGATGCAGATATTCACAGCCAACCATTGGACTGAGCCTGGGGACCCCAATGAAAGAGCTAGAGGAAGAACTGAAGGAGCTGAAGAGGATTGCAACCCCATAAGAAGAACAATATCAACTAACTGGGCCACCCAGAGCTCCCAGGGACTAAACTACCAACCAAAGAAGGAGCCATAACTCCAGATACATATGTTGTGGAGGATGGTCTTATTTGACATCAATGGGAGGGGAGGAAAGCTTGATGACCCAGTGTAAGGGGATACTAGAGAGGTGAGGTAGGAGTGGTTCAGTGGTTGGGGGAGCACTTTCATAGAGGCAAAGGGTAGGGGATTGAAGGGGGATGGGATGGGAGAGTCAGTGGATGGATAACCAGTGAGAGGGATATCACTTGAAATGTAAATGAATAAAATGATTAGTAAAATAAATAAAAACAAAGTAAATGTGCTGAAAATTTTAACACCATTGGGGGGGAGATAGTTCCCACATAACTACTTAAATTGTCACTCTACTAAACATAATTAACATTCTATAAGAACTGTATTTCTAAAGTAATATTAAATATAAATACATTGTCTCCCTCCAAAAGATGTGAAGACTAAGTAAAAATACTGAATATGTGCTATTGAAATAATTTTGACTAATTTTCCTTCTGTTTTGCTGATAAGGAGCAATCCTAGGGAAAAAATAATTTACTTTTAAATCACACTAAATAGAAAATAAGAAAAGATGATACTCTTTTCATTTGCCTAACAATATTTTTCCAGTGAGGTGAGTATAGGTTTGTGGATATTAATGCCTCTTCTTTCCAAAGGCTTGCTATTCTAGTCTATAGTTTCTATTCCTAGGCTTTATGTGTCTACCATAGTCAAAGACAATGTTTGCTTAAATCACATTTTGGCAGGCCAGTGTCCTATAATATTCCATGAGATTCATAGAAAAATAAAACATAAGGGAGATAATTTCTCTTCCAAAAAGTTTATAAATGAATGTGTGTATGAGTGCACAGGCATGCATATATGATGCATGTATGTGATCATGCATGTATGCGTAAGATTGTATAGGTTAGAGGTGAGTGCCTGGGTCATCCTTGCTATTCTTTATATTGCTGAACTTGAATCTTGGCTGAACAGGGAGCTCTAGGGACCCCTCCTCTCTGCCTCCCCAGTGCTTAGGTAATATATGCATGCTGCTGTACCAACGTTGTGCCCTTAATCTGCTTGTTCCATGAGCTCCTCTCCTGACTTCCCTAAGTGAGGGATTATGACCTAGGAGTTGTAAGATAAAATAATTGCTTTTCTTTTCAAGTTGCAGTTTTCGTCATGGTGTTTATTGCTGCAATAGAAAGCAAACTAAGACAGACATAATTAGAGATGAAAAACATTCTTAAATAATTTGCTCATTTGTTTAGCTTCTAGAGTATCAAAATCTATTAATTTTAGGTATTTTTCTAACTAATTCTCTAATATGAGCATTAAACTGCAGATTTATTTTAATTATTGTATCCCATCAATGTTCATAATTGCATTTTCATTTTTGTTTGAATACAAATATTTTAGAATTTATTTTTGAATAAAAATATTTATATATTGTGTGTGCATGCATGCAAACACTTGTCACTCCCACATGCACATGTGTACAAGGGTCAAATGTTAAGGTTCGAGGACAACTTCTGGAGTTTGGTTTCCACTTTACACCTTTGGAGAAAAGAGTCTCTGTTAGTGTGTAGTAATAGACATGCTGGGGTCACAGGGGTGTGCCATGCATCTGACTTTTTACATGAATTCCAGAGACTGAAGTCAGATCATCAGACTGAGACATCTAGAGCCTTTATCCACTGAGCCATCTACCTGAGACTTTTGTAACTCCAGTCTTATTGAAAAATAAGTTGCCTAACTTATAAGCATTTTAGATTTTTTCAGTTAACTTTCTGTTATTATTTCCACCATTGTTTGTGGTTTTGCCATGTAAAGAAACCTTACAAATTTTATAAGCCTCTAGCATTGTTGACACAAAGAAGATTGAGAGAAGACATAAAGTACTAACTGCAAGCATAAAGCAGAGAGAGTGGAGCCTAAAACTTCACTTCACTGGATTCATGTGTGTCTCATGCAGTAGGCATGACACTTTATTCAGGGCATCAGACCATTTATGCTCTGAAGACATTCTGAAAGTAAAGTACAGTCATGTGAGCGAAGTTCCCAGGCGTTAAAGCTGTATACCGTCACATGGGCAAGGTGTGTTCACATGAGTTTAGGCTGTATACAATCATGAGGACAACTTGTGCTTAAAATTCTCATCTAAATAGTAATTTAATGGGTGAAGAAATACTTAATCTGAAGTTAAACCACTCCTCTCTATTATAACTGGGAGGTGCACGAAAGCATGTTCCAAGAACAAATCTATGCTTAGAAGGAACAGTGGTTGTAAGACTCTTGTCTGCCCTTAGAAGCACTGTATGTGTGGCTACTATATCACATGTGTTTCAGTAGGTGGCAGAGAGGAGAGAGGCTCAGTGTTCTGACCTATGAAGATCTGAAAGGTTAGTAGCTTAACATTCCCTGACAAAAGTGAGACTAAAATGACCACTAGTCCAGTACCAGGCAGGCCTGGATGGGCTCCCAGGACAGGGACAGGCCACAGACTAAAGAAACACAACCTGGAACCATAGGTCCCCGGAAAGAGTGAGCCTGAAACAGATGACCCTCTCAAGGGACCACTCAGGTGGGCCAGGTGAGAAATGAGCTGAAGACAACCACTAGACTGGTGCTATGTGGCCCAGACAGGATGTGGCTGAGTAATAGACTGTTTTTTATTTTAACTGTTGTTTTGTTTTTCATGTATGAGGCTCTCAGAAACACACACACACACACACACACACACACACACACACACAGAAAGAGAAATACACACATACAGAAACACACACACACACACACACACACACACACACAATTACTTACTACAGTACTACATAACTAAATAGAGTTCAAGCTTCCCTCCAAAGCTAATGAAAGATACATGTATGTGTACATGAAAAACTGATAACAAATTAAAAAAAACATGTAAGTAAATGGAAGAGAGTTTTATACTAGGAGATCATAAGGTTCATTGTTACAATTCTTCCCAACTTGATCTATAGATTCAAAATAACTGAAATCTGTAGGTCGTGACAGTCTGATTTTAAAATATTAATGGAAATGCAAAGAATGTGCTACAAATAACACAATAAAAGCAAAGCAAAGAAAAAAAACAACAATCTTAGAGGATTGAACATGTGCTTTAAAGCCTCCCATAAGGCTGTAGTACAATAAGCAGGCATTGTTGTCCATAACATAATACACAGAGAAATGGCAGCAGAGTAGACAGCAAGAGGAGAGGCCTGCAAGCTCTCCACATGTGGCTATGGGAACTGGGGACAAGACTGTCCTTCTAGGAACCTTATAGCCACTATCAGTAGCATTCATAGGCAAAAATGTGAATTTAACTATTAAGTTTGGGCAAAAATTAAGATAATCTAAATATAAAACCCAAAGACAAACAAACAAAAGAGGACCTGTGCATAGAACCAGAGGTCGTTAAACAGTAAGGGAATCTGAAAGCAAACATGTTTGGGCACATACTCCTTGATTTATCTCAGTGAGAAAATAATGTTACTTTATTTAATCTAGATGAAACTTCATTTCCTTATGGAGTTCTTAGGCAAACAGGCTAACGTCACTTTAGTCAAATTTTAGGACTATAAACTTGGAAGCTTATTTATTCAATCACGTTAAATTATAGTCTGTAACAGTCTTATGAAATAATTTCATTCTTCCAACTCGTTTGGTCTATTAAAAATGATATTATTTAATTTATTGGCCAATTTAGTTCTACAAGAAACTATTTACATAGTAATTCATGTATTAGATTAAAATATTAATTATTGAAAATTTAAAAAGTTCTATAGAAGTAAAATCATCAAATATAAAATACTATTTCATGGTAGGGGTAATTTAATAATTGGCCTATTAAAAGTGACTTCACATCATATAGGAAGAAATATTCAGTAAAAAAGAAAAATTAAGTACAGTAAGTGAAATAATCCCCATCAGTTTCAAAAAATAATTTGCAAAAGTTGATTTCACTGCAATTGTTAGTCAAAAGATCATCTACTTATTTACTTTCATGGTATAGGGATAGAACTCAGGGCATTGTAAATATATTTAAGTATTACACACATGGAATGCTTCATGAGGCCTTATAATTTTATACATCAGAAGATGACATTTACGAAAACCACAGCAGAGTGAGTACTGGAGAGTTATATGACCTCACTTAGTGAGGCCGGGAACACAAATTCAGATATCTTTCTTAGTACTTATGTAAAAATGTCATCAAACTTTACAGCTATTTAAATTACAACCTAAGGGAAACATTTTCCTATTTCAGATGCATTGGGATTTTTGTTTTGTTTTGTTAGTTGTTGTTTTTGTGTGTTTGTTTTAGTGAACATTCATTACCACCTGTTAGATGACAGGCAGCACATAAGCTGCTTCAAAGCAAGAGATGTGACAATGTTTATGGAAGAATCATTTTACTATGAAAGTGTGGGCTGGATATGGTGGTAGGCTATCAGATAGTGAATGTGCAGGACGTTACGGGGCCTCCACGTCCGGGTTTCTTCCTCTTGCCCTGTTGTACCTACTACCTAGTCTAAAATTAATGAACAAACTGGTGACTTTATGTTAGGTACCCTCTTCTTTGGCTGTCCTGTTTCCAGGAACCCTTAACACCACCTCAGAATCCTACCACAGATGACCCAGGAAATGTACCAACCTGAACTACCTGGAACATGTGCACTGAATGTTGACTTTGAAACACTTTCGTCTTTCTTTCTTTTCAGCATTCTTAATATTTCCTGAAGACATAGTTTTTGTATTGCCTATTAAATTGTGGTTCACCGTGTGAATATTGTGTGGAGTTGGATGCTCACACAATGACAATAAAGAAGACATCATTGCATAAGTTATGGTTAAGAAAATTTGCCCTCTGATCATATTTTCTGAACTTTACATACTCAAGTTGGTGTTCTGCAATGTGATAAGTAAATTCTCAAAAGTTTCAGTTTCTGTATCCATAAAATGAGGACGGAATTTGTGGAGACTTGGTATGACACAGGAAACAAAGCTGATGCAAAAACTGGAGCAGAGGTTATGAAAAGTGCTGTGGTGGCTGTTATTCCCGAGGAGGACTAGGGAGCATACATCTGAAAACAGGAAAACAAATCTCTGTGTCACCATTTTGTAATGGTATAGAACTTTGTCAAGAGGAGCAAGCTGCATAGTGACTTGCCAAAAAATCACAGATACGCTTGTGTTTGTGTGTTGCAACCATAAAGGAGTCATCAAATGCTAGGGGTCCTGATGATGGCCACCAATCTATTATCTTGGTCACAGAAAAAATAACTTCTGTTATATGATAAACCAGATTCAGACAAAAAAATATGTAACACAATGCTTACCACCTCTCACAGGGCTTGAACCAGGAACAATCTTGAAAAGAATATATTGCTGGATCCTCTCTGGTGGATATCATGAAACAGAACTTTCATGTGGGCATGTGGCTGTGGTGGGCATTATGGCTACTGTTCCCACATGGTGGCCAGGCGTGAGACTTATTCCACAGGATTAAAGTAAATTGAGGATCATAGCTAGGAGAGCTCCTGCTACCACCATGCTGCACCCACAATGTAGAGACCACAGATGTCTTCTATTTACCCTCTCTCTGAGGTACTTGGAAACATAGAGTGGCTTGGACATTAGACCCAGGTGCACATTCGAAGGCCTCGGGAACCAAAGATCATGTGCCCACCCCAAATTCTGTGAAGTTCCTAGGAATTTGTAGTGCCTCCAGTATTATCCATATCACCCTCAGTCTGAAGGTGCCTTCAAAGCTATTGGGTTAGGGCATCTCTAAAGATTCACGTAAAAGCCTTTAGAATGAATACAGCCCCACTCTGGATATACTATCCTCATACATCCCATGGGATAATAGAAGGCTGAGCTGAGCCTACATATCCTTCCAACTGTTGGGAGGTAAGAGTAATTATGCCAGCTGGTAGACTCCAACCTTGTTTTTTCAACTCTCAATTAGATTGTTTTGTTTTATAATTGCTTTTATTCCTCATTGATCTTGTCAATTTTATTAATTTTAACTTACAATGTTAACCATATTTTTGTCTGTTTTATGTTACTTTTGTCATCTTATTATCATTATTAGTGATGTGTTGTTTCCTTCAGTAATTTTTATTACTTCTATATCTGTTTTGGGTTTTATGCATATCAATGTAAGGATGAACTTTCATGAGTTAATGTTGTTTAGATGAATTAATGATTTTATAGAGTTCCTGATGTGATTCAAATAATTTTAGAACATCTTAAGAGGTAGTTTTAGTTGTTCGCTAGAAAGATGTAGTAATGTTAGAATCAAGAATAGAATGTCTACACTCTTCATAGTAGTAAGTAAAGGATGCACAATAAGGAAGAGAACGAGCTTTTGTAGTTACACTAAGATGAGAAATAGGCTTAGAATAAATTTATGATCAAGGGAAAACATTCACTCAAGGTCAGGTCCAAGGATGAGGCCACAGGTATGCACTACAATAAGGCAAAGCCATGTGAAAACTGTTGCTTTGAACTTATGAGCATATGGAATGAAACACTACTTTGAACTTAATAATCAATATCCTTCTGTAACTTCGATTTTGTGTAACATTTTATCTGAGGTAATTTTCTAAAGAACCTTTGTTTAAGAAGGCATAAATAGGCCAGAAGAAAGAAATAAGGTTGTTGACTTGAAGGGCTCTCCCCCATCCATCCATCCATCCATCCATCCATCCATCCATCCATCCATCCA